>JAOBRC010447567.1:0-11989 GCA_027575255.1 Scolionema suvaense
TAAGACCTGGAGGTGGAAGATGATAACTGCGGGTGGGGGTAGCATTTTTAGGTGGGGTTCAGACCGCGGATGAAACTATGCCCACTTATAGAATCACTAGCAAACGCAGCAAAAGGCGCTTTGCAGTTGTATTCTCATCTTCGACTCAACTTCAACTTTCTAGGTCTTATGTAGTCATGCAAGCATATGGTCTTTTTGGTCTTACATCTGACAGAGGATATTCACAGATTCACTGCATGCAGAATGTGTGGTGGGAATGAATTTTTGACTGGAAATTCTTTGAAATTATGGACCCTGTATCTTTCCTTGCCAAATCATTGACTTTCGACGAAAATTATAAGTATTACCAGTAAGCGGTTAGGGAAACCCAATTCCATACCTTCCATGAGATGACATTCTAGGGCTCAGTCAGAGCTTGTAAGAGTTTCGAAAATAGGGAGTTCCGTATTTTTCTTCTTTTTTTTCTGTTGTCAATCATATTAGAAGTACCTTGATTTCATACTTTCAGCAGCAAGCCACGTTCTGACATAGACCCGTAGAACAAGTGGTTTGTCTCGTACATAAGGCTGCATATGTCAGTGTATATCACTATCATGTAAGAAAACTGGGACTAAACAAAGACAAGAGTTTCCCCACCACTTGTTTCATGCTTTTTGAGCCTCTTCCCCGTTTTTGCACCTGCATTGCTGTATCAGCTCTCCAATCACAAAATTTTGTCATAAGGATAAAAGTTAAATGATTTTAAAATAGGCTTTTTATCTTGTCTTTATGTGTTCCAAGAGTTAGTGGTATCATTCGTATTTGATCTTTGATCAGTGCAAGGATTTACATAGACATTGGCATTGTGCTCTTTAGAGAATAAAGTTTTTACTGTATTTTTAGATTTCTTTGGTGATACAAGCGCACAAGGTGCGACATTGCGAGTTGGTCAAGCCTTCCGCTTGATATTAAAAACATCCCTGGGATTTGCTGAATCACCAGTACAAGTTAATTATAGTGTCTTTCCGGGGCTCAGTGGACATTATGGAGGTATGTTGTACAAGTGTGCTTTTACTATGGTGACATGACATGGTGTGCTGGTAATGTGTAGTTTTTTAAAACAAGCCTGATTTTACCCTACCTATGCCATCAAGATCACTCAGAAAGTGTCCCTTTGGGAGTTTCTTGCTTACACTTTTGTAAAATTTATTTCGAGCTTCAAATGGTGTTTTTGTCATATAGCGTCAGAAAAAGACTTTTATAATATAAAGCACAAGATTCTGATAAGATCGCGCAAAAAAATGCGATGGTGATGATACCTATCCACAGGGAATTATTTGGAGCAGGTAACTCTCTCTTAAACAAGAAGCTTGTATTTGTGGTAAACTGGGTTAATGGTCGCCTTTCACTAGGACTTGTACTGAGCAGGTACTTCTCAGGCAACAATGTGGAATCAACTTGGCATCAAATTTTGCCTTAATTATGCCTTCTGTTGTAAAATAAGACTGGCCCTGGTTAATGTCCTTTGTAAATTATACCCTGATTAACATCTCAGCAGAAGTCATATAAGAGCTCCGCTCAACCACACGTATCTTGTACAGGATAAAACTCATGCTGTGCTGTTCAAGAGTTGACGGCTGACTCTCTTTTCATCTGCTGGCACTGCTAGCAACCCAGTGATGCATACTGCACTTTTAATTTGAGCTTGACCACACTGTTACTGGTACTTCATACAACATGTTCAGTGCAAATCCTTCATTTAGAGCCTCGAATATGCGCCACAGTTTTAGACTCTTTATTCAGTAAGTGCCACTCTTGGTTAAGTTTCTCATCTAAGGTGGTGAAATGACATGGCATTCCTGTTTGGAGGCGAATAGAAAAGACTAGCATGATTCATTATAGACCAATACGTGGCCATTTTTTTAACCCTATTTATACCAGGTTGGGGGTGTTGATTCGTCCATTTTTGCAGATCCATCGAAGTAGAATTATTTTGGCAACACATTTTAAACCAGCTTTTTGCAATTTTAATAGTTTTTCACGCAGAATATGACAGCGTAAGTTTTGTTTCCCTTGTGTTAGTTGATTTCACACAGTGAAGGGATTTTGGGAGGGCTTTTGGCTCAAAAATGCGAAAAAATTGCCCAAAATTCTGACTAATCTTTTTCTTAGATCTCTTCTTGTTCCTCACGCATGCCTTCTGAAATCACTGTTAAGTTTTATTGCACTTCTAAGGGAATAATTCAAAAGGTGTATGAGTTTTGTGAACAATGGATAATTGCAAGTCATGTTGCAGGTGGCAAATTGTCTCAGAGTTAACGGTTCTTGAAAATTAAGCCAAATTGATGAAATCTCAAAAGTGTATCTGACAAAACGTCAAGTTGAGACACTTCTAGGTACTTGCGAAGCCACATTTTTAGTTTATTGTACCCCTAAAAGATTCATTTAAAGTGATGCATCTGTTTCACATCCTAACAGGTACTTTGCAGGTACTTCGAAGTGGGTGATAGAATCTGCCCTCCTGGTATTACATCAACCAAAAAAGCCTGGTATAGGTAGGGTTAACAAAAGATATTTTATCGATTTCTAAATCACTATTTGTAGTGCCAAGCCTGCAAAGTTGTTTTGTGCTTGTTTGTTCTGTCTTTTTGCACTGCAGGTATTTGACTGTTCTTCTCCATAGGCTGGTTTCTTGTTCGAAGTGCTCTTGTCATAAGATAGGTTTGCTTTTTAATCTAGTTTCTAATCTATTTGCTCCGGGAAGATATTTGAATTATGAATTTGGTTTCTATTGAGTGCTATGCACTACAAAGAAAAGGCAAGCTAACATATTTGATTGTGTGCGGGCGGCTGCGCCCTCAACACCTCGAATCTAATCTTAGCACCATCTTACAAGTAATATACAATTCTAAGTAATGTTCATGTCAACCTTTGATAGAGTGAAGCATGACTCATCGTAGTTCACTCGCCTATGGTCAGTGAGCAGAAACCCTCTTGAGTAAGTAATAAATTTTTTGTATGAGAATTCTCTTGTCATGAGTTAAATAATGTGATAATTTGGTATTTGGTCCTGTGTTAAAAACATTTGGAGAACACGTTTGCTTACGGTCTATCCCCTCTTCATGTGAGCCTCCTTCTTGTTACATTTGATTATTCAACAAGAGTAAGTTTTCTGTGGATGCAACTTTTGGCAATTTCCATCCCTGATATCCCTGTTTTGGGGCAAGCTGAAACAAGAATAAAAACAAAACGCTTTCACTGGGCCAATAATCAAATTATTAGTTGCAGCTTGACTCGAATCAAATCATCTCTTTTTCTTTTGTAGTCAGTATGCACTCAATGCAGTGACCAGAAAGTAATGAGCTGCTTTCCCTCTGCCCTCAGCACTAAAAAATTTGGGTTTGATTTTAATAAGGTGAAGCCCACAAAAATGAGCGATATGTAAACTAGTTGAATGCAGTTGTATTTCACTGAATGAATAACAACTGCAATGAATGCATACTAGTGTGCCGTGTTGCGAATACTTATCGTGTGGAAACAAAACACTTCAAGTGAGTTTCTTCTGAAAAAAGGAATGAGACCTCTTTGCAAACAGTTAAATATTTTTCACCGATGCTTTCTTGATTTTTGGTTATTGGCAAAAAAATTTCTCCCTATTTTTTAGCTCATCATAGAAGAACAATGAATGGGAAGTTTTCAAGGCTAACTTAGTTCTGCTGAGACGCCTGATACGAGAAGCATTTTAATATCATGGAATGTGACAAAAATATTGATAACTTAATATACTGCACTGAAGCAGGTGGCCTAGGTCAAATTTTTTAAGGTTTGCATGCATATATGTTACGTATAATTTTTAGAGGGCATTCTGAATTAACCTTAGTAAGCATTTGTGAGAAGTGAACTGCTTGAAAATCACAGAATCAAAACGAGATGATGGAATTTCACTCACTTGCAGGCATGTGGTTTGTAGAAAAAATAAAACATGACAGTTTTTCTCTTCAATAGTAATATCTTAGACAAAAAAGGGGCAGGTTATGTGCCGTCTGCTGAGTGTTAGGTCAGAAAAGCATGTAAAACCATGACCCCCTTTATCATAAAAGTCATTATTCATGGCCTTCATTACCAGAGTACATTCACATGCTCGGTTTGTTACAGATTTTTATGCGTTTTTACTGTGATTGGTATCTCTGTCTGAACATCAGCTGTGGAATATTACCCTGCATCGAAGTTGCTTGTTCTCGTTTACGCTCTGCCAAATTGTTAATTCTAGCTTTTAAAACTGATTACCTTGCCTTGCGTTATTTGTTCAGTGAGAGTTAAACCCGGGCCATCTGCAATGGAATGCAGAATACCAACTTACTGCTCTCCAGAGGACAATGAGCTGGGGCAACGGGTGTATGCTGATATGTTTAGTGCTTTGCATCTCTTTCAGTTGTCTGCTAGGGAGATCTCTGCAATGCAGTGAACTACGTCTCTGTCATCGTGGCCAGGGATGACTGGCAGAGCTTGCGAATGATTATTTGTTTGTCTGTATTTTATTTAATTCCCGTTGAGTCTTCAGGAGCCAGTGTTTTGTTGTGAATGCTTGAGAAACTGCCACCTTGGTTGGCTGAGTGTTGGGCTTGTCAAACATGTGTAAAGCCACCACCAGATTTCAAGTGCTGGTGCTCTGGTGGTGGTGTTTGTGATTTATGTCATCTCTCCGTAGTTCAGAACTATCTCATTTCTCATTTGTTGTTATATTGGTTCGTTTTGTCTGTCATCGTCATTGACCGTTTTCACAAACCCTACAAAGGAGTGGGTGTATCACGCCCTAGAGGGTGTATTCCTGAATTCCTTTCAACCCTTACTTTGCGTATTATCGCTCATGATTTAAGTCATGCTGTTTCTTCATCGCAGATTCATCCCCAACTTGCTGTAATGACGTATGGTACTGGTCTGCTGATATTGTGCATGTGGAGGTGGAGTCGTCAGAAGTCTTAGACAAGCATTATCTCATGAATTATCATGTACAGCACAGATTCATTGTGGAGAGGATGATCCACAGGGCTTATAACAATCACTTTTTTCCAAAGGCGGCATTTGTGGTAAGTTCTCAATGAGAGTAGTGTATTGCACGCCTTGCCATCTCTTTATGAGTTGCACATGATTACGTGGGCTTGATATGATATACTCTCTAAGACTGTCAGATTTTTTTTCTGTGTTCTCTAAATACTTTTGACTATTTTTGAGTTCTTGATATTCAATTGTTGTCGGAAAATGTCCTATTGCCGAAATTATCTACAGCCTCGCCCAGCTTTCTGCGGCAGTAATGTTTTTGCGGCAGCAATTATCCAAGTTCTCTTACATTTCTAGTCTTTCCTCTTCACCCTTAGATTTTGTTGTACCAAGTTTCTGATCATGTGCAAAAGAGGGTTTGACAGTCAGGGTGCTCTGTTCTTTTGTAAGAAAACTAAAGGGTTTTGTGTGAGATAAAGAGCATCGATATTTTGTCTTTTGTAATGATGTTATTATTGGCCAAATTTCATTCCAGTAATTCTTTTTTTCTCCAGCATAAGGTGTTGACTGGTATTTTTTTGGAGTCAGCAGCTACAGAGCTAATTTTGAGTATGATTTCAACTTGCCTTTGGGACATGCCTTTATTTTGCAAAAGAACCAGTATTTTTCTAGACCTGATACACTTCACCTGTTTGTCTCATTGGTGGTCTAATATTGGCCGGTAGTGTTATGTAACTTGGTAAAAAATTCACAAGATTTCGTGAAAACAAGAGTATGGCATAGATACAAACTATGCTGCATCGTGTAGCAATGGCTGGAATGGATGCTAAGATTTGAATTTTTTCTTGCAATTGGCAGTCAGGGAGAGCAGGTGACCTTTGCCTAAAGTGAGCAGACTATGATAAAAAATGGCTCTCCTGAGGAGTCATTCCGCAGGCAAGCATTTTCCCCTTTTTTCTCATTTCACAATCAGAGTGATTACCAAGAGGAAGATGGAAGTCTCGTTCCTTGTCTTGGCCCTTCCACTTAAGCAGCCTGATAATCATACGCAGATTTGGAATTAGTGCTGGTTATAGTAAATTATGATTTTTTACTAGGTGGTAGACAATCAGCACGCTGCTGGGAGTGTCAAGCCATGGGGATCGTTAAAAATAAATGATCGCATTATGGTTCATGAGGACGTTGTATTTAAGACAGATGATCCAAGTGCAAAAGCTGTGTTGCAGACCACATTTGTTACTCTTCCTACCACCGTATACCCTGGGTAAGCTTGTAATTTGTCTGGTCATGGTTTGCAGGACCGCCTCAGATAGATTCCTGGAAAACGATTCCCAGACTAAGATCTTCCATAGATGATATTCTCTCCGTAGAAACATTTCTATGCTCAAACATTTATATCCATTGGTTTTGCGTATTTTACTATAGTTTTACGGCGATCTAAAGTTATCACAGGGCAATGTACAGTATAATCTCCGATTAGCGGACACGTTTGGCGAAAAAAATTATTTTGTCCACTATTTGGAGATGTTCGCTAATTGAAATGTTCCATATTTTTGCCTAGTTTTCGAAACTATTGTTCATATAAACATGAACGTATGTGACAGTCTCAAGGGTAACTGTGGGAGGGTGGAGGGAGGAGCGAAGAAGACATAGGTCTCTCTTAATGCTACTAAAACGTTACTGCTGTGAGATATGAACTCACCGATGAATCTGCTGTGAGATATGAACTCACCGATGAATCTGCTAAATGTTGGAAATGAATAAATGTTCCAAAACCTGATGATTTTTTGTTAATTTTCTGTTTTCTGTCCGCTAATTGGGGAGCAAATCGGGTAACATAGCCATTTCATGCGAAGAATGATGTTCCCCAATTTGGGAGTTCGCTAAATACCGTAATTGTCTGCATGAGTGCCGGGGTGCTCATTTCATTTTCTACCTTTCAGAAGGGGCGCTCATTTGAGGGGGGCGCTCATTCAAGCCGGGGCGCTCAATACAAAAAATGCAAGGCAGGTAGTTAGTAATAGTCAATCATTATGGAATGTGTTTGTTAACGCCCTTATTATAAAAAGAACAAAAGAATATGTCACTGAAGATAATTCTTTTCTTGATCGTCATCATTATAAACTATCTGAGTGAGCGCCTATGCACATCATGCATTACAAATTTCCAAATGAGTGCCCCTTTCCTGGTTTGAGGGGGGTGCTAATTTAAGCCGGGGCGCTCATTAAATTTCTAAACTGCCAAGAGGGGCGCTCATTCAAGCCGGGGCGCTCTTTCAGATAATTACGGTACTTGTGCACTGAGTAGAATCTTTTATAAGAGTTTGACCTGGATTCTGCTGGGGAAAAGATGTTTGTCCGTTAGTTAGAGATATTTGTACTGTATTCCATTACAAAGTGTTTCATAGAAATTGCTGTATTTTCTAAACACGATCATTTAGAGATTAGGTACTTCCTATTCGAAGAACTGACAGGTAGATGTAAATTACAAAAATTATTATCAACCCATTCTACCTGAGATGGCCCCTTTAAAATAGCATTCGTATGTGCAAAGCGAATAATCTTTGTGTGGGGCCAGAAGTTAAGTGTATGAGGCATATGTTCTTTTTGTACTAGAAGTCCAGAATACACCTGTTTACAGTTGCAGATATCATAATATGTTTGACCTGGATATCATATTATGTAAACAAAAAGCAATTCTGACCAACCATCTTCCTGTTAGATAGTGAATTGGCAATATCATTTGGTACCGATGATAAAATAGCAATCGCTGTTGTTCACTGAACTTTTATAGTCGATGTTGAATGCATATCTTATTTTATAGATGGAGAATGATTCTAATACTTGTATAATGTTGAAAACCTGCAGAACATAAAGGGTGAAACTATTGTATGCCATATGAGAAGTGATTTTTTATTATTAGCATTTTGACAAAATTTTTAACGCTTGGAACAATAGCACTTGTCTGTCTACCTGTGGTCCTCTTATGTCACTGTTAAGTATTAAAGTGATTCCTCCTAATTAGTGAGGAAGAGTTTAACATTGAGACATTTTTACGTATCGGTCATTGGTCTAAAGTGAGCTATATCACTCAAGCAAAGTAGGACCATTATCTTCGTATGGATACTTAACTAAGGCTGTTAGATATTCTATGTAGTTACGCCAGAAAAACCTTTTCCATCGGGCATTGGACTCTTTTATAAATTTATTTCAAACAGTGGACGTTAAACAGTCCCTGTCTTTCAAGATCCACGGTACTCGTCAGCCTACAGTATGAAAATTTGTAACAGGTTTCCTTGGTGTGCTAGTAGTCTTCTGTCATCACATGCTTGCTGTTTTCGATAGAGCTGTCGTTCATGGACGGAGACAAAAACTAGCTTTGCCTTGTTTTTTTATTAGTCGTACATATCTTAGTTTTACTACCCAACCACAGCACAGCGACAGGTCACTATTTCACGAAGTAAACATACATGCTGCTATTGTGGGCTTGTTTTGATTTGACGACTACATACAATCAATCCATCTTCAAATACAAAATTGTAGGTAACAGATTCTGATCTCTGTTCCTTTAATTGTCTCCATGTGCTCATCCATTGTAGTCATCCTGGTCAACTTCGAATCCAAATCGAGAATCTGTCGATCCAAACTGCATACAACTACCAGTTAAGGTTGATGTATCCAAATTTTGTGAAGTTGCCAACTGGTTTGTATCTGTACACTGATTCGTCCAATTTTGGTGATATGTTCACTCGACCGGAAAATGACACTACATCCTGGAGAAACACCGTCCACAGAACGTTTCATTTAAATGTATGCTGTCGTTTTTGTTTAGTTATCATTTCTATGCTCCTTGCTGACGTATTCTTGCAACATACACCACTTCCTATCTGAGATTGAAAAAGATTTTATCACCTTTTGGCAACATCTGGTAGATTTGTATTCGAGACTCTGTATTTACAGTACTGCTCAAAAATAAGGTTCTCTTCATACACTTTTCAGAACAAGAGTGGCACACACTTTCTTTTTTGATACACACTTCTTTTCATTTCAAGTGGTAGATCTCAGTGAGAGGCACTTATGTGCCATAGAAACGAAGGGTTGTTTGTGTAAATGGATTTGCCACTTATTTCCCACTCATTTTCCACTCAAAATGTGTGGCAATTGAGTGGCATGAACACACATATAGGTGCCGTCCGCACCAAACTTCTGAACATGAATATCTTGTAAATAACTCTAGCGCTTTTGTTTCGAGAATAATGAAACCGAACGCCAAAAAAGATATTCCGGTGCGGACGCAATTTTGCAAACATGACTAGTTAGTTGCGCCTCTTGAATATCTTCAAAGGTGCCGTAAAGTAGCTCTCCAGCTACTTTATCGATTGAATAGTAGATAAGAGCAATAAAGTAGCTCATTTATGTTATTCTCTGAAAGAAAAGCCTATTCAAAACAGGCACGCACTTGTACCTGCTCTATACTCTGCTTGTGTAAACATCCGCTGAATAACGTGCTTGGTGCGGACGGCATTTTATGTTTGACTTATTCACATTTCACTAGAGAAATTCATATTCCGAGTTAACGGATTTTAAATACTTGTGGCAAAAGATATTCATATTTTGGTGCGGACAGCCCCTTATTGTTGTCTCAGATTTATTTGTAAAATATTTGAATAGTTCAGAGTGGAAGTCAAGAAAATGCAATGGTAGTCCTAATAAAAATAATGCATTTCTCCCCTATCATGAAGTCAATACTGGAGTTAATTAATTAAGTACGTGCAGCACAATACCACTACAATGCTATGAGAAGTGAGTGGTTTTTCCATGTCTTCTTTTGTGTTAGTGTGTGGAAAATAAGTGGAGGTAAGTGAAACCTCATTTTTGCACTGTACTGTAGTATTATTTGTTATGAATACTAGGCAATGCGTATATCATTTTGTGAGGTTTGCTTTTTTATTTGAACTAGGTTATATGATATTTAAATTTAAAACACTGTAGTGAAATATTTTAGTGATTCTGCAAGACTCTGCAATTCTCCCTAACGTCCTGTAAATATAAATCATTATCGTTAATTGATGTGTCAAGCTTATTTTGCACACTTTTTATGAACCCTATTTCATGTTCTTAATCAGCCAAAAATGATGAAATGTTTTTTTTACTGACAGTACTGTCTTTCTGGATCCTGGTGATGATACCGGCCGGTACAATTTGAGTAGGACGAAGATATGCCTTACAGTTGTTAGGTTGCATTCTATGATCTGCTTTCATATGCTCCTAGTACAACTCCTTTATTCATTAAAAATGTTTCGTTTTAGTTACTCGTTACATGCTTAGTGTTTTGTACCTTCTTTATTGTCATTAGCACTTTTGCAAGACTTGTGCTACTAGCGAGGTTGCGAAAGGCCAAAATTTATGACGCGAAAGCTGTTGTCAGGTTGTTGCCAAGTGTAGGGAGAGCCCAATTAGATGGCACCCCTTGGGCCGATTTACCCTTGATATGGGACGCTACATTTCAAAAGTAGTGCCATAGATTTCTGTGCTGGATTGAGCTCAAAAACAAAACAAAACAAGATTTCGAACGACTCTTTGTTCCGAGCAATCAGCCAGAATATTCAAACTGTGTTGTCAGGTTTCAAATAAGTAAACAAACAGCATAGTAGATATTTTCGTAACTATATTTCATCTTCGTTGCAAAAGTTAATCCTTCGAGCATTGAAAAACAGCATTCAAGTCGTAGATTTTAATTTGCGTTGGGCTTTTGCTATTTTCGTATTTGTTTTCTTCTGGGCCAAGTGATCATATTCCAAAACCTGTTCCTGCTCTCGTATCCTTGTTGGACTCCCGCTTTAGCGGAAGAGTCCTATAAAATGAGGTCTGTCGGTCCTTCAGTCCGTCCGTCCTTCCGTCCTTCACCAACGCATTTTCCCGGATAACTGCTCAATGAATTTTTCTGAAATTTGGTGAGAAGGTGACAATCTGTAATTGACGAAAAGTGATAGAGCTGGAATTTTGAAAAAAATTTTTGTGCAGCTTGCAGGTGGCAATTTATGCCCAAAAATGGCCCTTTTTAGGGTTTTTTACGAATAGTTCAAAATCTGTTCATTACTTTTCTGTATTTTTTGGTGTGAAACTACAGGGCAAAAGTGGTTATGCTGTGAACCATTTGCCATGTCTTTGGACAATGTCGTTGGGCTTGCAGGTGGCAATTTATGCCCCAAAATGGTATTTTTCATATTTTTTTCCAATTCAATTTTTCCAATATGTTCATCCAATTCTTGTCATTTTTCGTGTGAATATTAGGGGCAACTGTACACATGTTTTTATCCATATGCCATGTTTCCTGAAAATCTTTTTTGGCTTGCGGGTGGTAATTTACGTCTGAAATGGTGATTTTCAAGGTTTTTTCCACACATCTCATAAACGATTTGTCTGTTTATTGTTATTTTTGGTGTGAATATTTGAGGCAACTTAACGCGTGTTATGAACCATTTGCCATGTCTCCGGACCATCTCCTTTTGCTTGCAGGTGGCAATTTATATCGAAAAATGGCGTTTTTCATGGTTTTTGATCCCAAGATGTCAAAAACTGTTCTTCCGTGTCTTGTCACTTTGGATTTTAATATTTTGGGAAACTCTACGCATGTTTTGAACCATATGCCCGTGTCGCTTAACCATCTAGTTTCGCTTGCAGGTGGCAATTTGCACCCAAAAATGGTTGTTTTCGTGGTTTTTTCCAAATATGTCATGAACAGTTCATCCGTCTTTTGTCATTTTTGGTGTGAATATTTCAGGCAACTGTAGGCATGTTATGGATCATTTGCCATATTTCCCGACAATCTCGTTTGGCCTGCAGGTGGCAATTTAGGTGGTTAAATGGGGTTTTTTCCTAAGATATCATGAACGTTAATTGATTTTTTGTCACTTTTGGTGTGATTCATAGGGTCCTCTCTGCATATGTTATGAACCATGTGCTGTGTCTGAGGAAATCTTGTTAGGCTTGCAGGTGGTAATTTAGTCAGA
>JAOBRC010447678.1:0-11989 GCA_027575255.1 Scolionema suvaense
GTTTTAGGGTTCTTTCATTGTTTCAAGAAACTCTTGGTTACGTTTTTGTGATTTGTGGTGCAAATCTTATGGCTTATCTGTTATTCTCCTCTTTGATCTGATGTGGGGATTCAATTAAGTTTGCGGGAGTCCACTAATTATGTGACTTGTTATACTACTATTTTTACTCTCGTCTGTCCTCTGTCTATCCTTCCGTCACCAATGCGTTTTCCTGGATAGTTGCTCAGTGGGTTTTTCTGAAATTCGCTGTGTAGGTGGCAGTCCGTCTTTAAGGAAAATTGCTGGAGCCAGAATTTTGGTCCTTTTTAGGACTTTTTCAAAGTATTTCGAGATCTAGTCATGGCCTTTATGTAAGTTTTGGTGTGAAACTTTGGGGCCATAGCAGTGTATGCTATAGACTATATGTCATATCTGGAAAAACTCTTGCTCGACTTGTGGGTGGCAATTTATGTCCGAAAATGGCCATTTTCAGGTTTTTTTCCTAATAATTATGCCAAAAATGATTCATCTGATGTGTGTCATTTTTCGTGTGATTTTTGGGGCAATTCTGCATATGTCGTGAACCATATGCCATGTCTTGGGAAAATCTCGTTGGGTTGTGGCTCGGAATTTACAACCGAAATTGGCTGTTTTCATGGTTTTTTACAAATGTGTCATAAAGGCTTCATTCACTTTTTGTCATTTTTGGTGTGATTTTGCGGGCAACTCTGCATATGTTATGAATCATGTTCCATGTTTGAAAAAAGTCTCATTATGCTTTCAGATGGCGATTTACGCCCAAAATTAGCTATTTTCAGGTCTTTTCCAAATATGTCGTAAGCAGTTCATCAGATTTCTGTCATTGTTGTTCTTGTTCTTATAGTTGCAACTCTGGGTGTACTATGAGCAGGGTGCCATGTCTGGGGAAAGTCTCGTTAGGCTTGCGAGTAGTAATTTATGTTCAAAAATGGTTATTTTCAGGGTTTTTTTGTGATAATTTTTTCAAGACAGCTTCATAAGTTTTTGTCATCTGTGGTGTAAATCTTATCGCTTACGTCTCAATATTTTCTTCAATCTGACATGAATATTCTCAATTGAGTTTGTGGGAGTCTACTAGTTCTGTGATTTGTTTTCTAGATTGGGTCTGTTATTTGGAAGAAAGCAACAATTATTTTTAGTGTAAACTGTGAGACAGTTTTGTGTTTCATGGTGTTTTTACAGCCATAGATTTAGATTTAATACAGTGCCTCTTTAAAAAATGTTAGTACTTTTACCTTTTCGGACTAGGCATTGTGTCTGAAGAGTGTAGTTTAATGCATATTCCATGGTTAACATATATATAGAAAACCATCCCCTCAACCAAGCATTGTGATATGCCATGAGTACGGACCAGTGTATGATGTCAAGTGGTGTCCATCTGGCTGCTACCAAAAGTATAAAGAGGTAAGAAATTTAGCATATAAATTTTCTGGCTCAGTGTCCGTGTAATTCTTGTTGCCCTCAGATTTTGGACAGGACCATGCTGTTATTATTTTTGTGTGCAAGAGGAAGGGATTGTTCAATGGGACTTTGTTGGCTACGCTACTATTAAAGTTGGTGATCTCATTCTGATTGGGGTGGTCATTTGGTCTAAAAATGATAATTTTTAGGGTGATTTGATATGATTGTGAGCCCAGGGGGGGGGGGGAGTACTCCCATATACCAAGATACGGCATGTGCAGCCCACCAGGGTAGTAAATTGTGCTCCAGTTCCCTAAAACAGGGTTACCAAGAAGAAGATTTTCTCTAAATCAGGGTTCCATAGAGCAAAAATTTCAATATGTTTTGGCCGGAAATGCATTTTCCGACGATCTGGAGGATAAAAAACGCCAAATTTTCCCTTCGGCGTCCCACCATAGGGGTGCCTCTGGGTAACACAGAACCCCTGCTCCCTCAACGGTAGCTATGCACACCACACGTAAGGGTGTGACCTGGCCAGATCTATCCTTAAATCAGGGTCATGTCTTCAAATTTTGGGCAGCACATGCCGATAAAACCATACCCCAGTACCCCCGGGATTGTGAGTCACTGTGTTTTCAACAGTGGTTATGCTGGGCTATGCTGAATCTTATAATGTGCTGCAAGGAACATGTCGTTGTTTTTCGTGGTGTGAGATAATGATCTTTAATTATATCAGGGCACCCTTCCTTGTTCTGCGACCTGTCTGTTATCCTGCCAAGTAGCATATTATTGGTATTCATTTTTTCAGTATTATTATTGCGTTTTCTGTTCTGAAATTAGTCAGAACCTTTGCTATTTCTTGTTTACAGGACTCTGACTTTGCTGATGATGGGAAGATGTACAGACTTGGCGTCTTGTCTGTTGCTTGTGGTGATGGGAAAGTTCGCCTGTTGAGGTTGCGTTTTTTTTAATATTTCATTATATTTATATTGCTTAGCTGCTGTAAATGAAAAGCTTTCTGAAACTAGGAATTCAATATTTTGCATTTGTGCATTTTAGCGCCAGAACTTCATGGTGTTGTACCAATACGTTTTCTCTAATATATTCTGATGTGATTCATGCAGAAGAACGATAAATATTTTTTACTAATGTATGCAGTAAAATATTCTATTTACTGGTTCTGCTCATATTTTATCTTCTTGATGCTAGCTGTTAACCCTATTTTAACTGGGCTCTGAGCCAACTCATTTTAACTGGGGGGGGGGCATATGTACCCCTCCCCCAACCTAAAACCTGTTTGGATAATCCGTAACACTTCAAACTTGTCATGGTAATAGTATGGACCGTGAATTTTTGTTCAATAACCCGTGATCTCATTAATTATTCATGCAAAGTTTCCATGCCTTTCCTCTTGTCATTTAGATGTTATTAAAACTTTTACAGTTGGTGGGGGGGGCAAATATGCCCCTCCCCTAGTTAAAATAGGTTTAAACCTGATTTATTTCAAATTTCAAATTTATTTCGAATTCATAATTCATAATAATTATTTACGGAAGATATTTTTGTGGAAGAAATTTTTGTGTGCTTATTTTTATGATTTTGGTCTTTTTTTGCAAAATTTTTGTTCTGCAAAACATGCTAGTAGTTACTTTAATGGGATTAAATTTCGCGGGGATTAAATTTCGCAGGGATTAAATTTCGCGGATTGCGCATATTTGGGTATCATCCGCGAAATTAAGTCCAAATGGAAATTTGAACAGGGCTCATCCGCAGAAACAGGAACAGATCAGCACACTCCCTAACCGTATCACATTTGCTGCTTGTATGCTTGCACGGAGACAATCGCACAGAGGACAGTGCTGGCACCGTTGCCTCTAAGGATCTCAGGCTCAAGGTAGGCCTGGACAGTAGAGCCAACACTCTCTCGCATTGGAAGGGAAAGGATATCCTATATACCAAAAGTTCCTATTTAAATGTGATTGGTAAGGATCATTCTAGTGAAAATTACAGTCACAATCACAGAGTAGCTTATGAAAGAATATGGTCTAAGCAGCATATCACAGTATATCAGAAAGGCATTCTAGCAGTGTGAGTCAGCTGTTGTGGGACATTATCTTGTGGAAGCAGAGAACATAAAATACTCGAGGGAACATAAAATTCCTGTTGATTTTTCAATGTCTTCTTCCACCTGAAGTCATCACAGTCTGGCCTTCAGATCTTTCATACTTAGTTTAGGAGCAACAAACACGGGGCAGCAAGGTGCAACGGTTTCACAACATTTCAACAACATTTCATTTTACTAGTTTTAGATCGCCTTATAGCTAGAAAGGATAAAATTGCACAATCTTTAATTGGAGCACAATTTGGTACACATGCTACGGTAATTGTGCATGGCTCCTGTCAAATGTTGATATTCAATCCACGAAATTTTTAAATTTTTATGGTGTTTGATCTGTCCAAGAGCGCATGTAATATACGAAAAAAAGTCACTTCATTTTTCTCTATCAAGACCTCACTATATTTGAACGGTGGCCCTACTACTATTCCTGCTATGTAATACAGTTAACGCTCTCTAATTCGAAGTTCTAGGAGGATAAGGATTTGGTGGAAGGGAAGTCACTCTAATTTTTTTGGGGAAGATCTTTTTGCAAAGTTTTGCCCCTTTTTAAAAATGTTCATTTCTTCCCTGATCCGCGAAATTTAATCCCCGCGAAATTTAATCCCATTAAAGTGGCCAATTGCAAAAATTCTTCTGCAAAAATTTTTGCTTTGAACCAATCGCAAAAATTTATTCTGCAAAATTTTTTGCATTGAACCAATCGCAAAAATTTATTCCGCAAATTTTTCAAGAAAAGCATTTAAGTATCAATCAGTCCATTAAGAACCGTAAAATCTTAAGTTCTGTATTTCTTCAACGCTGTAAAGACCCGCTTGCAGCTCTCTCAGGCCGACAAATGAAACGGAGCATCTTCCTCTTCCATCAGAAAAAATTAATGTAGCACTTTCAATCGCAAAAATTTCTTCTGCAAAACTGATCAAAGTGTTTTCAATCACAAAAAATTTTTCCGCAAAATACGATTTTTTTCAAATCTGAATCGGAGAAATAAATTCCGCAAAAATTTCCTCCACAAACAATTTCTTCCCTTAAGGTACTATCAGTAAGATTCCCGCCTTTAGACTGTAAACTGGAACATCTGGTTCTATCAGAGACAGTGGTCTCTTTAATGAAAATGTCGCTGACGTTCGCTTCTTTTATGGACATTATTTTTACACTTTAAAAAATGTTGATAAATTTAGGGTGAGTACATCTTAGACAAACAATGAAAGTAAGTTCTCTCACTCAAAGAGTAGATCTTGTTTCTAATTTTTTTAAATTCCAACTGGCACACACAAGTGTCTTAAGAACACAATTTCAGTTTTCGTTGTGACTGTATGTTGCGATATCATCATTAGAGGTGTGTTATGTTCATTAGCTTTAGAGGTAGTGGAGAGCAGACTGTTTGGTCAATGTCTGTTGTGATTTTTATGCTGAGGATTATTGGTGCAATACAAAGCCTAGGTAAATATTTTCGCCTCTTTTTTGTTTAGTATACCTCACGTCCGACAACTGCAAGGGGAGACTGGTAAGTTTAGGAATCATCAATTTTGAAACATTTAATGATGTTTCTTACTGTAGATACATGGTGGCATATTCAGAAGTCTAGTTGCACAATCATATCGTTTTTGGTGTGCATATCTTTCAACGCAATGCTGCGTGTAGTTCTCACAACAGAATTTGTAAGGGAGTCTCTGATTCTATGCTTGTCTGTTAGTGATTAGAGAGATTTTTAAAAGAAGCAAAAATACGGCTTGATACATATTCAGTTGTCGTGCCTTTGTGGGTACCCTAAGGTAATTAATTTTTGCAGAATTATTTTTTGCGGAACTAATTTTTGCGAATTTGGGTACTTTTCACAAAAATTGGTTCCGCAAAATGTTTCAAATCTGCCATTCACAAAAATTACTTTCGCAAAAGCAATCAAAATTCAGAAAAACAAAAAAGGATCTTAGAAGAAGGCAAGACAGGCATATATGCAAGCATTGTATGTTCACAAACACCTGTCCTAACTACCCAATTTGCAAAAATCAATTCCGCAAAATTCATCAATGCATGTGATTCGCAAAAATTAGCTCTACCAAATAGTTTGGATTGGTTCCCTCTGTCGCAAAAAATAGTTCCGCAAAAATTAATTACCTTAGGGTAATCAAAGTATAGTTACGGTGAAAATATTAGTTCTATGACATATCCTGTATAGCTTGCTCTATGGATATGAAGTAGCTGATTTGCGCACATTATGCAGATGTTAAATAGTGCTTGGTGCCAGGTTTGTTTTCAAGTGACCATATTTCGGGGTGCGGTTTTTCCCTATGTAGCTGTATTTGCGAAAATGTCTCAATACCTTAAGGAAATAAATTTTTGTGTAGATTTATTTTTGCGAATCAGGGATTTGTGGGGAAAATGTTTAGAAGTAATTTGGCAAATGCGCATCAACGAAAGAAAAGGAGGAAGTTATCAACATGCGAACAGAGAGAAAGAACGAATCTGAGCATATTGTTTTGATTAACGATCGAAAAATTAGTTGTGTTTGCTTTCGGTTAGGTTCAGACTTCAACTTGATAAATTTGATACGCTTGATAAATAGCAAAAAAATCGCAAAATTCGCGAAAATTAATCCACGCCCAAAAAATCCCCATAAGGTAGCACAATGCTACTTACTACTTTGAGGCAAAAGGATTCACCTTTCATTCAATTTATCTCTGAACGTGTTTCAATGGAACTTCCACAAATATGTTTAGTAGCTTGCCACTTTCTCCCTTGTAGCTATTTAGTGATTGCTACTTCCTCAATTTAGCGTTTTCATACCTCTGCATCTTTATAGTTCACTCAATGTTAGCTGTATTCTTTTTTCTATAAGCAATTTATTTTAGTTTCTAGTACTTGATCACCCCGCCAGTAAAACACTGTATTGTGCAACTCCCAAATTGACTGGACCTCGTGTGACACAGTTTTTCAAATGATTGTTTATCTCTACGGCTTCTGCTGCATAATCTGCTCATTTCCTCCAATTTGCTTCAGTGTTCATCGACATGAAGCCATCTTTGATTCTGATACCCCATAAAGCAGACTCATTCGAAAGAAATCGAACGGGTATGGCTCTATCGTTGTCATGGTTACCTTCTGCAGGACATCAAAAGCTTGCAGCGGGATATGGAGACGGTATGTGGACTTTGCACTTGTGAATCATATGCTACTTGATATCTTCTGGGTGTTGTGTACAAGTACATAATTGTTATCTCTTGCAATGCGCAAACCAAGGATGAACGTCTTTCGTATTTATCCTGAATTTTCGACTTTTTCTCACCCTCTCTCATATCTTCGTATATCTGTCGAAAAGTTTTCAAAGTGAAACAATACTGGTTTGATGTCTGTGCTACACATAACATACTTAAGTGCCCAGTCTCTGTTGCTGTGTACTGGTTCAATTTAGTTGTTTGCACTGCTGGATGTCAAGATGTCAATGGTACGAGAGTTAGTGTAAAAAGATGGCCATTTTCTATGACTGTGGTTTGTGTTGATTTTCATTGAATTTAGCAGATGTCAAGATCTTTTGCGTTGGTTATTTGCGTAGTTGGGATTCTGCCATAGGCTCTTTCAATGAGCTGACAATGCGTTCTAAAGACTCCAGGTGTGGGATGGAGGCAGCATAGTCACATAGTAACACAGTTGTCTCACTATTCCATAGCACAGTTCCTCATTTTTTCGGACATATTTCTTTCATGTTTATTACGCAATTTGGGTGGGTGTTTAGCTAGTAGACATAATTCAGTCGAGGTTTAGCAAGGAAAAGTATCTTTATACATGTACTTGCGATGGTTTGTCTGAAATCTTTGGCGAATCGACAATTTTGTTGTACGATAAAGAGCAACCTGTTCTGTACCTCGGCAGCCAAGTGGAATGTGTCTTTTAGTAAACAATTTTTTGTGTTGATAAGTTTTTATGTTGTTAGGAGGCATTCGCATCTGGGATATCACCACGAAATCGATATTGCTGAAAGTTGAAGATGCAGGATGTACAGGTAGTGTTTCATGTTTCAATTTTAATTTTCCGATTACCCTATTACCCCGCTTATAGACCCCCTTCCTCCTCCTACTTAAAGCCTGACCCAAAATCAGGGGTCGGGGCACAGGCAACTATGTCCTGTCAAAGCAACTGTGAGTCATTTTTAAGACAATAAAATATAAATATAGCAACAACATTCCTTGTCGTGTCATCGTTCTTTTTAGATGATCTTTCATAAGTATTTTTGCTTTTATAATAATAGATCATGGGCCTTTTACTTAATAAATACATGATACTTCAAGTCTTTTCAATGCAAGGTACTTTCCCCTTATTTTCCTGTTTTCTAGTAATTTTACAAGGTATGGTTGATCTAGTTAGGAAGTGACGAAGAATACATCACTTAATCATATTTGATATAAGGCTACCAGAACATTTTATGTTTGTAAAATAAGCCAATGAGTGAAGACACATGCGCCTTCATCTGTTCATTTTCCATAGTAGAAATTTTGATTGGGTATGTGTCATACGTGTATGTTTATATTCTGCCATTATATTTTTGACTTTCGCAAGATGGGGCATTTTCAAATACAAAATTGTTGCCGGTTGCCGGTTCTGGAGTTCAGGTGGCAGTTTTGTCAAGTCCATAATAATAGTAGTGTTAACGGTTAACATAACTAGGGGGGGGGGGGTGGTTCCCCCCCCCCCCCCCCCCCAGTCTAAGATTTTTTTACTGCAAAAAAAACGGCTGAAGCTGTTGCCACAAATTTTTGCACGTCTAAACGGAATTTACTTGCGCATCGTTTGGTGCAAATTTCGTCGTCATACATATAACAGGGGGTGTCACGAGACCATTTTCTGACAGGGGATAATGCCATTTTTTTGTCAAATTTTCAGTTTTTTAGCTCTTACTTCACGTCTGTTCAACCGTTTTCAACGATTTTAGGCTTAAATGATAGCTTTCAATGGGAGCTTTCAGAAAATGTCTAATTTGAAAAAAATTGTATAGCAGGGGGTTCGAAATACAGGGGTAAAGTCAGAATTTTTTCCATACTCTGGGACTTATAAAAATCCAAATTTCGGAAGATATAATGTTTTCTTACTTGCGCTGCCACTAAAATGCAACGTTTCCAGCTTCAACACATCACTTGCTGTCAGAAATTCCCATTGCCAAGCGTTTTCCACCAAATGGAATTGCCGGTCAGCAAATTTCAAATGCGTGTAATTTGCAGACCAGACCAGCTGTGCGACCAAAATTTGGAATACATGGTCCAAATTTCAAGGCCATAGCTATGGTGGAAGTTGATTTTCCGAGGGGGGGGGGGGTGGAACCACCCCCGCCTTGTTATGTTGGAGTAGTCAAAAAGGCATGTCATGTTAACCCTTACAAGAATTCTGTCACACTTCATATTATACAGCAGAACTGAATTGTGGTGAAATAACGGGGATTGTAAAGAATGCGCGAAATTATTTCACCAGATAAATTTCGTATGTTGGCAATGACTTCGCTTAGGAAAAGAATCAATCTGGTTTTCTCTGCATTGATTGAAGTATGATCACGTATAAAAGCCATAATTAATAGTACTTTTTCTATGCATTAGTGCTGCTCTGAGTATAGCACTTCAGGGTTGTAATGCCTCCCAACTGAGCCCTTTTTGAAGAATTCACATTTGTTGTACCGCTGTGTCTTGCGCAATGCTGGAATCAGAAGCTGCACATATTAAGATGAAGTGAATCATAGTTAGGATTGTGCGAATAGAAGGGGAAACCCTATTTGACACAGTGGATAAATATATCTCCCAGTCATTTTCTTCCTTTTTGTTATACAACCGAAAACACCGAAGAGCTGTGACCTACGATCTTTTGCCAGAATTATATTGGAGAATTTCTGGCCAAATTTAATGGGCACTCCTGCAGGGGCGTACAGAGGTATAAGGGTGAATCTAGAAGAGCACCTTTTTGATGCAAAAATTCCAAAAGACGTGTTTTAGCCCTATCTTAACTGGGCTCTGAACCAACTTGGGGGGGGGGGGGGCATATTTGCTCCCCCCCTTCCTATACCTAAATCCTGTTTGGGTGCTCCGCAACAAGACAATGAATCATTGATGAGTGACTGCTCAGATCTCTTGGTTGTATGTATTTGTGAGTATACTTAGCATTGAATGGATTTCTTTATACTGATTATTTAGCTGTGCTTCCCATCATCTCGGTATGTGCTCATTCTTATGCTGTTCGCTCGCTTGCCTGGTGCCCCGCAAATCCTGATCTTATTGCATCAGGTAAGTCACTTTGTGTATAGCTTTCTGTCGTTGAATATTTATTTTCAGACCTTGTTGTACTTCAAGCAAGATCCTGATCGCCTGTGTTACCAGACCCATTTAACATACTCTTTTAAGAACCTCTCTATAATTATAAGGAAAAGGTCTCAGCCATGGGACTCCAATAAAAGAGTGTTGACTGCATATTAGTTCTTTGTCCTTTCTGTTACACAGTCATGCTTTTGTTGTAATTTTGGATCCGTTGTTTTTTTGTGCCCGTGGTTACATTGTGGGGTGAAATAGAGATCTGCACTTGATATGATCTACAATAACTTCTGAACATAAGAGAAACTTAACCAGCTAAATGCAGGGTGGCTGCCACTCCTAAAGAATTCTAAAAACTCTTGAATTTTTCTTTACCCCTGAAATCTTCTAAATTATCCTAAAACATGTCCTAAGTTCTGTGTTCCTCATAAAATCTTCTAAAATTTAAATAATATTCAATTCAGCTCTGTGATATCAATGTGTGGGTTTGAGTCCGCCAAGTTGTTTGAAGAGATCTTCAAAGGTTATTTCTATTGCAAACTGTCAGATAGCAAGTCAATTTATGATTGTTGCTTTAGTGCTGTTACTTTTTATTGTGTTGAGCAAATGTTTGCGGTACAAAAACATATACTAAATCGCGTGTCACTGCCAAAGGAGTTTTGAATGTTCGTGTAAAAAGTGACGTCTAATAGCTGGAGATATTTTGGCTGTAAGTCCTCAGAATGCTGGTGGCTGGACAGCTGGGCAAGATACTTCAGTTATCAATGATCTTCCATTGTGTTTCCTAGGTGCATCCTGTGGAGAAATTTTTATTGGTCATATCTGTTTCAATTTCAAATTCAATTTCATTCCTTTTTACTTTGTGTAGCTCCGCAAAGCAAATCTGCCAGCAACTCAGCTTGTAATAATTTATTGCTTATCTTTTTCAGTAGACACATTAATGCCTATGTTTCATTTTTTATACAATGCATGTAGTTTTTCGGGGCTTATGTTAGTCAGCAAGTCACAAAGCGCAATGAAAACGAGCTTTGTTGTTCTGCTCTTGCACTGGACTCTGATAACTTGATCAAGCTTGCCGTACATTTGCAGCTAAACAGGCCTTTGCTGTAGGTTAAATATATTCTAAATTGTGCAAACGCTTAAAAATTTCGAACGTTGCAGGACAGTAGGAAAGGTACAATTGAATAATTTCAAAATTGAAGAGCAGATATTTCCGTGTTCTGCTAATTGGCTGAACTCTGCGAATTTTTCTATCTCCCTCTTAAGTTTCCGTGAATTTCTAGGCTACTTTAATTCATTTTGACCAGCGAGTCTTCCTTGAAGATATCTCGACCAGTAAACAAATTTATGGGACATCAGCCTTAATAATTGATTTATCTCCAGCCATTTTAGAAACGTAAAACTACTCTACTTATACAAATGTCTGTATTGATCGCCCACCCACCCACAGGGGGGTTAAAGCACCCCCTTTGGCTGAGAGCACTTGTGCATCAGTTAGTGTTCTCGTACCAGTTTTCTTTCTTGCGTACTTCATCTAAAATATGTTTCTCCGAATCTTCAATGACTGACTTTGCCTTGCAGTCAGTCAATGGAAAAGTCTATTTCCTTTCCTGTGCAAGCTTGCTTCCGCAAGCCTTTGTTGATGATGTCAAGTTTTTCGGAGTCAGCATTGATGTCAAGGGAGGAAAGAACACGTTCACGAACCTTATCTGGAGATTGAACTTCCGTGAGTTAGCAAAGAGATCTGGATGCCTGATATGAGGTTCCAGGCCATAAGGCGTCCCCTGTACTGTTATATGGTTGTCTGAATTTTCTGCTGATTCAGAACTTGGCCACTGACATGCCTGGAAAAGCGGTTTCTTGCATACTTTTCATGGTGTGGAGGAAATGGTCGAAGATATCCCTGATGTTGTTTGTTTGTTATGCATTGTTTGTAGGACTGAAGTATTTTCCCCTCTGCGCATTTATTTCCAAGTGGATGAGAACCTGTAACCATAAAATTTTTCTTTAGTTGGTCGGGACAAATGTCTGAAGATCTTCAACCTTCAAATCCCTGATCGACCTGTTTACGAGATGCGCAGAGGTTTGTTTTGATTTACGTTGCTCGTGGAATATCAGTTTTTAGGGTCATGCATAAATGACATCCTGGTAAAGGGGGGTGGGGGATCTA
>JAOBRC010447789.1:0-11985 GCA_027575255.1 Scolionema suvaense
ATGGTCGAGTAGTTTCACACCTGTTCAGAACCACTCGACTGGTCGAACTCTTCGTCTCAGTGTAAAAACGGCTAATGATGTCATAAAGGAATATACCATTAACAGGCAAGGTATACAGCGTGGTGGCCAATCAACGAAAATAGCCTTTTATGAAAACTTTAGCTGGAAAACCTGTTTTTTTGAGAACTGAACCTGGAAACCAGAAAATTGTTTATATTTTGCGTTGCCTATCATAGCAGTCGCCAGCACGATTGTTTTTGTGGAAGCAATGAAGGTATGAATAAACGGTAAGTTATTTTAAACGCGTTTCAGTAGGTTTTTTGGGCCATTGTCACAGAAGGTGATTTGAAATAATTGCCCCTGGAAAAGCATGCGACCCATCTAACCTGAAAAAGAGTGCGTTTTGCACTGAAACTTCCTTGAGAAAAGCTTGCTTTACCTGGAAGATTGGTTGTTAAAGTTAGTAGTCACCATATGCAATAACAAGTTTTTTTTGAACAATTCCCCGTAAACTACAAGATTTGCATTATCAAAGACCCTTATTTGCTCTGTTCGCTGGGTGAAATGAACGGTGCAAGTGCAAGTCCAAGTCAACATAAAGTGGGAGAAGATGGTTGACCTTACCTGATATTTGATAAACAAAGTTCTGCAGATGACTGCCAGTGTACGAAGCGCATCTTTCAAGTGTGCCTGGAGCTTTAAATTGAGTGGTCTTGCACCCACCCTCTGCCACGCCGTGTCTATCGAATTCATCAGCGCGACCATTGGCTGCCCAACACTCACCTAAAAATAGAATTAAACGATATACTTAAATGTGAGCAACTTTTCCTCTGGCGATTTTTCCCGACTTTTATTCCCCCTTTCGTGGCTTTTTCAATACCAAATGTTTGGAAAGGTCTATCCGCAGAATTCCACCCACGAAACACTCATCTAGATTTAAATGTGCACATTATTTTGAGTCAAATCAATCAGTATATGCCTGTAAGCTCACAACAATCTTGCAAAAAGTACCATGTTTTCATGCCAATGTCCATAGTGTCCCTAATACGTTACTTGCCAGAGGCTAACTTCATATAAATCATCGAGGAAACTAGATACATATGTAGAGTCATGTTTCCCAGATAGTTAACATATATCTTGGTTCACATGTACCTTCCTCCCCCCCCCCCCTCTCCCCCTTTCCCCACGTATACCCTCCTCCATTAGGCAATGTTGGGAAACTTTCTCCTTTCAAAACTAGGAGCATAAACTTTGTATCGTGCTGATCCAACATTAACATTAGGGGGAGGGGGGAGGCCATTCACTATTCAGCACTGGGAGTAAGAATTCATGTAAATTCGAACTTCTTACCGAAATATTTCATCCAAGATTGTGATACATGCATAAAAACTGCTTTGGCATTTCTTTTATAGATCCTACACATTCAGGCAAACCTTTATCAACGGATAAATCCTGCACGTGAGGAAAAATCGAAGCACTAGAACAAAGCACCACTCATCGACAAGGCTTCATAACCAAGCAAATACACTAATCTTTTTATGAGCATAAAACCTATATGCATACTTACGGTGAAAAGTGCGAAAAAATAACCATTATCGTAAGCAATTTCAAGCAATTTTTTTTATGACACAAAGTTCTTAGAAATCCAAAAGAATAGGTTTCCATGGCGTTTCTTAACGAAGGCAGAGAAAATTCAGATCAAAAGATATGTATTAACTTGACAAAGGACAAGGATTTTACAACGTTCATTACACAGGAAACTCTTAATAGCACATTATCGACAACTGGAGTCTATATAAATTCTAAAAAAAAAACCGACAGAAAAACGCAAAGCATATCTACCATAAGGTCTCTTCAGAGGTATGCCTGTGAGCAAAAAATTAGTGTACTTGACTTTTAATCATTTGTATACCATTATAAGCATTCATGAAGGCTGTACACGTACCGAAAAATTGAAGACCAATATGGGTGTAGCCACGTTTGACAGCCAGTCGAGCGCACCTGAATAAAGAAAGAAGATACAGTGATAAAAATACAGAAAACCTTTATTCTTTGTGCGCATAAATTATCATATACGTGTGGCTAATTTGGATCTACATTCCTGGTACAAACTATTTGAGTAAAGGAAACTTTAGCGAATTTGAAATGTTTTGCTAAAATCATGTGACCCCAAATATTTCTATGTTGCGTGAGTCGCAGAGGAGTAAGCCAGCTAAAGTTTTCGACAATGGCAAATGCATAGAAAAGGCAAGTTTATCAAACTGTTGTTTTACAAAAATGAATGCCCGTAGAAGATAACTAAATTTGAAACTTATGCTCAAAATAATGATAATAGCCAGAATTTTTAGCTTTTTATTCAAACAATGACACACACTGAAAACACACACGACTTCATTAAGGCACAAATAGATATCTACATGAATATCGAACTTCTGTTGAAATCAGGATAGATCATTAGCATCTCCGGAACCTTCCACGAAATACTGATGAAGATATTTGTGCGTAACCCTATTTAGGGAGGATGCGTCTGGCTAACCTCATTTAGGGAAGGGGAGTTATATTATTTACCTCCCCCGCTTATCTCCCGATTGGGAAACCCAAATAAGATGGAATTTTGTAGGATGGCATTCAACTTCCAAAAAACGCCTACTGGGTTCACTGTTTTCGCCCAGTTTGCTTCAAATCTATCATATACGAGGCCTACCACCAGTGTGCTGTGCGAGCCTGCTCAATGTAAAATACAATGGAGTTGTGTTAGATTATTCCAAGAGACGTTCCAGACCTTATGAACGGCCACTACTCTAAATAAGCTCAAATTTGGATGTGCATGGGGACTAAAATTACAAGCTGGGAAGATTTAGACATACATCTATCACCGTTCAAAAGTTGTCGCAAGCTTCGGAGTGGAGGTAAATACCCCTCCCCCTATGATCGCATTCATTCAGGAAATCATAGTGCCACAACATCACCCTTTTTTATTTGTTAAAAATGTGTTTTGAGAATTTTTTCTCGTGAAAAATTCACTCGATTAAAATTTCTCAGCTACTGCTCAACCTGGGTGTACACTAACTTATTCACATCCTTCCTTTATTTACAGATGGTACTTATTATTGCAATCAAGCAAATGATCTAGCAGGATAAGTTTCTTTTGCGGTCGACTACATCAAAAGTTTCTTGAATGCTTCTTGATTGATTGCTTATTTAAAACGTCTTTTACTAAAGCCTTAGCCCGAAGTAGCTTTTAT
Organism: Scolionema suvaense; assembly: GCA_027575255.1. Classification (NCBI taxonomy): domain Eukaryota; kingdom Metazoa; phylum Cnidaria; class Hydrozoa; order Limnomedusae; family Olindiidae; genus Scolionema; species Scolionema suvaense. The sequence goes on from JAOBRC010447789.1 coordinate 3,246, forward strand.
GCTCAAGGAAATGTTGATTCAGATTGTGTGGCATGAGCATAGCTTAATGTTGGTATTTATTCGTTATTGATATCTATTACATACTACTCTTTGATTTAAACACAATAATTTTTTCCGGACATCTCATTCACATATTCATTTGAAGTAGGTTAGACAAGTATCTCACTTATTGATCTCACGAAAAAGATCTAATTTAGAACCGGAGTCTGTATACCCTCAAACAAAGTTTCGAACATTTTTGCTGATATTATACCCTAAGGCAATTACTTGTTGTGGAATTAATTATTGCGAAATTAATTTTTCATTTCACAAGACGCATCAAATCTGCCATTCACAAAAATTAGTTCGGCAAAAGCAATTAAAATCGAGAAAAAGGAAAAAGAGATATGAGGAAGGAAAGACAGGCAAATATGATCACTATTTCAGGCCTTGAATTTTCACAAACACTTGTCCTAACGGCTGAATTTGCAAAAATCAATTCCGCAAAACCCATTAACGCGTGCGACCCGCAAAAATTACTTCCGCAAAATATTTCAGGTTTGTCCCTTCAATCACTAAAAATATTTCCCCAAAAATTAACTTCGAAAAAAATAAACTGCCTTAGGGTAGGTTTGAATAGGATGAAAGAAATTGCTTGATTTTGAGTGTCTTACTTGCAAATCAGGTTGGCCAGCCAACCATCGTAATCTTTCCATTGAACGGCAGGTCCAACAAAATTTGGTAACGTGTTATCGCGGCCATTCATAATCTGTCAAGAACAAGAGGAACATTGTTAGTACTGGGGAGATGGTGTAACCATGGGCCACAGAGAAGGGTGGGGGGTGGGGGGGACTTTTTGCCGAGAAATTTTTGTTACTAAAATGACTGCTAAGAAATGTTACCCAAAGCATCGTTGGGTCCTCTGACCAATGACCTGCCCCACACACTTGAAATTACGCTCCGCAGCCCATGGAACATGTTATCTAGTGGAGAAATGTACAATTTTGGTCGCACAGAGTTCGCGTCTTTGAAAAGAGCAGAAGAACTGACACAGTTTAGTAAAAGCCGCTTTTATTTTCACGAAATACTGGGTTTTGGGTTTCTCAGACTGTTCAAATTTTCTTACTTTTTTTCAACTTTGCATGTATTGTTTGCCCTCGTCCAGTATTTTACTTCACGAGGAACGTTATGTTTGGTGACAGAAATATCTGTATGTACTGTACATGTTACATTTGATATATTTGCCTCCTCAAGACTTCGCAACTAGGGTTTATTCATTCTTGACGCTTAAGAGATCAGTAACCTGATTTACTTATTACACGTTTTTTTTTACCAGAACGTACGTTTTTGGACTTCAAAATTCTTCACTTAGGTCAGAATAAAGCCTAAAAATGTTCTTAACTCGTTCTTAGGAAATTTTTTCGGAAATCTCTATTGTTACCAAATATCATTGTTTGGTACTCAATTGACAGAAAATTAGTCTCGACCGGCAAATCATAACACTTGAGTGCTAAACAGTGGACCTCTTGCAGAGAAATCCATAGAAAATCCTACCTTCATAGAACAATTTGTTACCAATCAAAACTTTCAGCTTTCTTAGCATGTCTTAAACTTTTGGCTCTTCAAAGATTTACGTTCTTATAAACTTTGCCCTTATAAAAAAAAAACGTGTAGGCAATTTTTCAGTTTCGAAAAGTGCCTGTATGCTAGATGGATGCTCAATTTGAAAAAGTTTCTTCATATGAAGAAAACAAGATTCTTAACCTTACCTCAAGCGGGGGGGCTTGTTGCCCCCCCCCCCACCCCAGTCAGAAATCCTAAAATTACTTTTTTTGGCAACGTTTTGGTTACCAAGCTTTACAGTAGCCTCCAAGAATTATTGTTACGTATTCTGACCAAGTTTGAAAAAATTTTGGTCGACGGGTCACGTGATTTGGGCCAATTTTCCAAAAAAGGGCGAAAATCCCTGAAAATTTAAAAACTAGTGGAATATTTTTAATGCTAAAAAAAACAATGCAAAAATATAAAACAAACCCAATAAAACACATTTCAGAAAACTGGACCAAAGTTTTGGGTTTAGATGATTTTCATTTTGGGCAAAGTCGGGCAAAACATGGGCTGTTTTACACGTGGTAACTCTTGACGTCATATCTCAAGGAGCCTGGGAAGAGAAACAACTCTGCCTAATTTTTTTTGAGTCTTGTAGAGTAAAGGGAACTCACTACCAGGTCAAAGCTGCATAGGTACTCTAGAATAGAAATTAGGACGGGCGGGCAAAAAGCCCCCCCCCCGCTTCTCCTAACTCCAAAAAAGCCCGCTTGAGATAGGGTTAAGGTTTTCTTAGAATTACGGCATTTCTCAGGCTGATTTTCTTACGAAAGATTTTCTTATAAAAAGTGTGTATGCTCGTAAGGAAACTCAAAAACGATTCATCATACTCCACCCAGGCAGATTCCAGCCATTCTGACTTTGAAATTCTGCTTCTTCATGGATTCTTACAGCAATATACCGGCCTAAAATTATATTCTTCCCGCTGATAGTTCTTACAAAATCATGAATACTGGTTTTAATTTGAGTAGAAACACTTAAGTGGTTCTTCTTCAATATTTTTCACTGTTTCTGTGCTTCTCAATTCAACTCATCAATGACGTCATCTAAAACCGTTTCTAAGGTTAATGGCCTTCCTTAGCAACTCAACATTCCAAGGTTTTGTGGAAACCTTATAAGCAACATATTGCACCTCTATTTCAGATAAAACAAAATTGGGATTGAATAATGATTGCAATGAAGAACAATTCAACAAGTAAGATGGGATAATTGCACTTGGTCTGAATATGCGTCATGCATAATTAGAGTTCAGAACGAAAATGGTAGCAAGCCAAAATTCTCCTTGACTTTGAAAGCAGATATCTCTTGAACTACTACAGCTTTTTTCATGAAATAAAAAGCATTGGTCATGTTTTTGAAGGCTCTATTATCATGCCAAAAATGATTTTGGACCAGTATATCGCTTTACGATTATCGCAATTTTTCCTATAATTTATTTTGAACAAAACAGTTAGCCTTCAACAATTTTTCTTCGTTTCTGGATACGTCCTTGTACGATAATGATCTGCAATCCCGCTATAAGACGAGAACTTTTCATCAGTATTTAAAAGATTTAGATATCGAAAGAAATCTCTGAATGAACGCTACTCAATGTTAAGCAACATTTTCAGGGTTTCTATTTAGGTACAAAAGAAACTGCTGATCAATTTTTAGTTAAGAAGTCTAATTTGCAGATCTGACAACGAGTAGATCTATTAATAAAATAACAGGTAACGCCTTATTGATCCTATTGGTCTGAAATTTGGGACAAATGCGCATAACGGGTCAATCCAATTGTCCAAGCGTGTGCTGTGTGTTCTATTTATTTGCAGTGTGATTTGCCCAACATTTTAACTGTACACAAGACCCGTAGGCGTTGCAGCACACCTGCTCTTCTTCTGCAAGTACGCCAGTTGCTTTCAGTAAAACAGCTCACCCTCTCCCTTCTCTTTTCATAGAAAGCAAAGGGTCAGCACAGTCCTAGTCACATTGAAGGGACGTAATTGATGGACGGGAGGGGGCAGAGGGGGCTTTAGCCCCCCCCCCCACAAGCTTTTCCAGTAAAATTTAAACATTTATGCCGCTTGATGCTATCGGTCAGTTGAAAAACACGTCACATATATCGTTAAAAGCACCTTAGTCAGTCGGTTGCCCTTTAAGTAGGTGAATTTTACCAGATTTTTTCGCCACTAAAATACATCGGGGCCTGATAGCGCCCCCCTCCAATATTGGAGCGGAAATTATGTCCCTGCATTGGAAGACGAAAACGATCAAATATTATCAAAATAAAAAAAATACAAAATTTTCTGACGGTTTGTTAGATACGTCAGATATCCAGCATAGTTATCCCTCGATTTCAAAAAAGTTTCTCTTTACAGACATTGTACCGTGCTAATACTTACATAGTTGGGTAGAGCTCTATCTTTCACTTCATCTTTGAAGCATCCCAATGGTTGAAAATGGACACCAGTACATTGCTCTGTAAATCAAGAAACGTCCTCATAAAACGGATACAAACACAGTAATGTGGATGGCGTGCTACTTTGATTTTAAATGATTCTTTGTATTTAGAGCAGCAAAATCAATCTTTTCATCCTCCTCAGAGGTCACAGGAAATGCAGTCAGAGATCACGGGAAATACAGAATTTTGACAAAATGAACTTGAAAAAGATCAACTTATTCCTTTACGATATCAACTGACCGTGCTGTCACTGAGCAGACAGAAAGATCGAAAGCATTATTTCTAAGAGCAATGGCGAATACAGAAGATAATTCTGTTCAAGTAAAAACTCACCGAGGTTGGTAATAGTATCAGCTTGTTCACTGCCGGCAATAAAGATTGTAAGAAGAATCAAAGCAAGATACGCCATTTTGCAGTCGAATCTAGAAAAGGCAAGGAACACATCATCTGCTGTATCCAGTTACTCTTCTATAAAATATTGTAATGTTTTAATAATTTGGCGCAACTCAAGACAAAACATGTAGGCACAGCTTTAAAAGTTCATTGATCTGAACTCCTTTCAACATTGCTCAAAGGCGAAGAAGTGCAGATTTGCACTCTTGACATTTTGATTATATTGCACCTGAATTAACGCAACAGGGGCCAGACAGAGGAGCAATTTCGAGAAAGTTCTTATATAGGACTCTGGTAGGAATTGAATCTAAATTAATAAAGCTATTCAAAGATCACTATGCACGGCCCGATATCGTACGAGACGAAACTTGTAAAATATGAAATGCAGAAAGTGCTATCATGAAGAATACGTTCACTTATTGAATATTACAGTGATGTCTTCCCTATGCGCCCAGGGCCTTAGTCAACTTAAGAAAGTCAGAGGAGGCAGTAATTGCAGGGTGCCTTTGCATAACGTTTGATATACGAAAAAAAAAAAACGCAACTAAACACTAAATATGAGGCTCACTTCACTGAGTAGTTTGTCAAAATACGTGCAGTTCATACGTCTCTTCTGCATCGTTATGTCAAACGATCACTAACTAAGGGCTTCTAAAGTCCTTATAAGAAACACGTCTATAAAGAACTTGAGGCTCATGATGCCCTGAAAATTAAGAAACATGCTCAGGCTCAAATAGCAAGTCAGGCAAGGCAGGAAACGTAACATAAAACACTTATGACAAGCGCTGCTAAGTTAAAACCATAAGGTAAAAAATTGCTTACAAGCAACAGGACCAAATTCAAAAGAAAAATTACATGAGGTCAACATTTGGTTATTAGTGCTTTTCTTTTGGATTTGATCCTGTTGCATGTAAGCAATTTTTTACCTTATGGTTTCAGCTTAGCAGCGCTTGTAATAAGTGTTTTATGGCCCTTTGGTTTGCTTAAGTATTTTATGCACCCAATTACAGACATTATTTTACAATCTAGATGATCCTTTTACTGCAGTTATTTTAGCTGATAGGATCTATAAGATAGTATACAAGTTTTTTACTGGAGTTTATGAGTTACTTTTATGACACATGATAATGACATATGTTGAAAAGCTTTGTGCTATTATATAGTTGGCTTCTCGTGTCTTGTGAATATATGTCCGAAAAGTTTCCAGGTTTCTCGATTTCAGATATTCCATGTGAGTCCAAAACACAACCTCAGAACTTGTCAAATCTAGACTATAATCATTTGCAAGATTCACTATCTTCCAACAGTACGATACATTGGTTACTTCGCTATCATCGCGTTGCTCTTCATTTTGTTCTATCGCTTCTAATGAAAGGTACAGTAATAATTATTTTCATTAGCTCTTTCATCCTGGTCAGATACTGTCTCATTGAATAATCAATTTTAAAAGCAGGGACGAAGATAATTTCCAGGCCACCGCAATAGGTGACGGTCTGTTCTTCTTGTCGTTCACATCAACTTTTACAACTGGATCACCGTGATGGAGGTGACATACCATAAAAATTAAGTTGTTTTCTTCTACATCTTTTTTCAGATAATGCGATGATATTCGCAGATTTCGGATGTTAGTTCGGGGTAAAATTTTTTATCCGAAATTCGGTCCAAAATTTCTTGAAAACAGTCAGAAAATAAAACGTCCAAATTAGTTTCGTCCGAAAATTTTCGTAATTATTTCGTGGTATTTGATGATATCTTTGACGTTCATATTCCTAATATAAGCCCATCATGCAATATATAACTTTGGTGAAGTAAACATGTCTCGTTACAAAGAATGGTAAAAAGGGGAAAGGTTCTAAGGACAGTCAGATAATTAAGAAAAATCCCAGGCTCAAATCAATGAAAAATTCAGAAGCATAGAGCACGCCCGATATTTCATCTTCTTAGAGACAAACTCATCATGGATAGGCTCTAAGGTGATATATACACAGTGAATGAGTTCTTACCTGCTCAGATGTCTTTTCGAGGACCTAGTTCGAACTGCTACTAGGATATTCCTTCCTGGAGTTAAATAGCGACGTTTTGTTGTCCAACTGATACAAAAATTGTATCAACCTTTCGAGAAAGTTTGTTCTTATCAGTTGCAATGCCTGGTAAACATGAGGTGCGACTTAAATTCCATTTCTCAGGCAACGACATTTAATATATACACATCAGTATCAATGCTTTTTGTGAGACAATCAAATGAGAGTAAACATTTTCATGCGGCTAGACAAATATTCGAAATCCACGACAATTTTCTATTGCCTGCGAAGAAAACAATAGACGCAATCCCAGAGATACAAATGCTTCTAATACAGACAGGTGCAATGAATTTTATCAGGTACGAAACCAAAGGTCAACTCATCGAAAAATTTCCTTTCTGATTATCACATAAGTGTCAGGTAAAGTTTTCCCATATCCTCATCTCGCAGCTTTCTTGAAAACACAAGTATGGAACGGCTGAACAAGCATGGATGATATCTGATCCAACATAGACGGAAGAAGAAGACAAAATTCTTCAGCTGTGAGCACTATCTTGTTCAGTTTTTCATCATTATTGCTACGAGCAGCTTCTTGTATCGTAAAACATATACCACGCAATAAAGATCGTGAGAACGTAACGAACAGTCTGGGGATATTTTCGATACAGAAGGATGTATTGAATGGGCAAAAAACAATCATAGAAATACAAAGTAGGAATGACGACTGAAAAAGAAAGCATTGCACATCTCTTTTATAAGCAGAAAAGATACTACAGTAGATGTGATTCGTGCTCTTCCGTTATTCACTGTAAAATTATGCTTATAAATAAGCTAACGTTTATAAGGGTAGATAAAACGCTTATATCCTTGTATCAAATACTTCAATTCACCTGCTTTGTACAATCCTCGTATTTTAGAAGTTTATAGAGATCCTCTGATCTAAATTTTCTATTTCTAGTTAAAGCTGCTAAGAGACGCAGCAGAAACCTTTTGGTTTGAACTTCAAAGTGTGTGCCACTTAAAAGAAAAAAAAATGTCATTCACCGAAGCATTATGCTTATTTTTCAGCACTCACTACCGAAGTATGCTTATAGCTGTTATGCATACAAAAAAAGAATAGTGTATTCATTTCTTCATGCAGGGATTCGTTTATCAACAGGATGCACATCACCGGCCAGACTCCACCACTGAACAGGAAGACGCTTGTTATCAGAAGAACGAAAGTTCGAAAATATCACGTTTCGAAATTTTACAAATTTATAGTCAGATCGTTAAAATAACCAGGCTACAATCAATTTTACTTCAGTATATTCAAATGTAGAGATATCATCTGACAAAGGAAATAGCTTTTAGCAATGCTTCCCGTGTTTGTTCAACTGAAACAGCCACAACCATAGGCTTAAAATCGAATTCGCTGTGACAAATAGGTTAGCGGATTCATGACAATCTTCGTAGGTTTTAATGCAGTGAACACGCTCCATAATATGCATTTAAAACTAACTACGCAATAGATACATAAATCTAATCGTACACAAAAAATTAAGATAAAGGACGAAGATTGACTAACATAGACACCAAGCAAACAATACGACAACAAGACACGAATATTACGTAGCACAGAATGCAAACAAATGAAATATCTACACCATATAAACAAAGCGAAAAATAGAAATATGAAATGTTTCACATATTGAAAAGCAAAAATCCTGCACACGCAAAGCATTCAGTCAGAAAAAGGATAAAACAAAAAGATGTCAACTTAAAGCAGCCATTGAAGCGTCCATATTTTGAGCTGCAGGAAATTAAATTGAAAAGGGTCTTGAACATCGTTATCTCAAAATCGCTGATGGTCAAATGTCAAACCAAACACTGCTTTCAAGAATGACATAAAACCCAACTTTCCGCAACCCTCTGCAACTCAAATTAAACGTGGTCACTCGGGCGGCCTTTCTGTATTCATAAAGCAAACGCAACAAAAAGACACAACACAAAGGGGAAATGTAGTTAAAGCTATCTCTGCAGGTAGCCTTAAAATTTATTTGAATAAAATGACTAAGAAAATCTAATTTTCAGCATGAAAGAGCAGCTCCGTCGTTGTCGGATCATCATCCATGTCAATCATAGCCGAATGACTAGAGTTGGTAGGTACGGTACTGAACGGGTCGTCTATATCAATGCTAGGTGTTGATAGGGTGGACTTCACTTCGTTTTGCAATTTATTGCCTTGTGCATTTGAGAGGGCTTCTGTAAGATGTATAATACTTTCTTCCATTTCATCCTGCTGTGGATCACGATGAGA
>JAOBRC010447900.1:304-11984 GCA_027575255.1 Scolionema suvaense
TTGGGTTGTCAGAGCTCTTTTTTGTATATGCGGTTCGCAATTGTTATTGTGTGACTTTTGCTTTATGCCTATATTACAAACAAGAGCCAAATTTGAGATCAAAGTATTCGGCAGTTATGGAGATATGGCCCTTTCGTTAACGGTTTTTGGCTCAAAAGGCGATAATTTTAAGATTTGATTTCAAGTGTTTTTGGCTAATAAGTAAGGATATTTAGGTACTCCTGCATATTATACTCTGAAGCTGTAATGCAAGTAGTTATATAGATTCAGCCCTGAGGAACCGTCAAGGATACTGCAAAGGCTCAGATGGTGCTTCATTCAAGAGCATGCAAGTTAGTTTCAACAAAGTTTCCAAGTAGTCATATGATGTTCAATACATTAATGGAGGGCACTTGTATCATATCCTGCAGTTTTTGAGATGAATTGCCACCTGCTGCCTGTCAACAAAAGGAATATTAGAAATCTTGGTTATATCCCTTTGCACAGCTCTAAGCCCCCCTGTGCTCAGTATGTTTTCACCAAACTAACTCTAAGTGAAACGTACATGTTATGCCTCCAAAACTGTGCCGGCATTTTTCGAGATTTTTTTCCGATTAGAAGTTATGGCTCGAAACAGGAACGATTTTGGACATTTCGTTATGAAATCAGTAGATTTCAACTTAAATCGTTCATAACTTTCGATCAAATCAAAAACAAACATGCTGACACCGTTTTGTAGTGTCTGTGGAGATCTTTCGATTGATATATAATTTGTACACTAAAAGCAAACTGGGGGCAACTTAAAGCTTCTTAAACACCGAAAAATTTTGTTTTTTCTCATTCCTGTTTATAGCTTCACAGCAGGTGGAAAACAGGTGGTTTGTTAGAGTGCATTTTTTCAAAAGCTTGCCACCTGACCAGATTAGCATATGTGATAAAGGAAAACTTTGAAAAGCCTTTAAAATACATGTAAAGCGTTACCAAAAAGATTACCTACTGTTATGACTGGGTGCTTGCATGACATTCAATGCAAAAAAAAAGCCGATGTAAAATAGGGTTAACCTTAACTTTCTTTTCCTTCAATGCTGCAGGACTGGCCCTGATTAGGAAGCCATGATCCCAGCGCCATTCTGAAAAAAAGGAGCCGATCAACCAATTAATGGCCTGAATATGTAACAGGGTGGCCACAGGATACTGGAAATAGTCAAAGTGCTGGAAAAATGCTTCATATATTTTAATTTTCTTGGAATGGAATCCTTCTTTGTACTTAGTGGGCAAACGTGCATCTGTTATGCATGGCCAATATTCAGGGTTCAAGTACGATGAAAAATCATCTAGCCAAGCCATTGACCATTGACGTAAATCAAACATCAGGGTCCGAATTAGAACTTGAAAATGGGTTCGCAATTTTTACACTATGCAACTGGTAGTTCTAGGGGCATTGTGAGGCACCGTTGCAAGTACCGGGTCGAAGCTGGAGAGCTTTCGGTATTTAAAATCTCTTTGTACCCAAGATGTGCTTAAACTGAAATCAAGACAAATTGTTATCAGAGATGCAGCTAGGTAGAAAAAAGCTAAAAATCTATGATCAAACACAGAATAATGCAACGCTGCTATCTTCAGAACGGTATCCATAATGTATGATAGAGTTAGCTAGCTACCTGTGTTTACCAGCAACCGTCAGTTTGAGCTCTAATCTCTGTTTACTGTGCCTATTTAAAACATAATTCATAGACCAACAGATCCTGATTGATAGCAAATGGTCCTGATGTCTTGCAACGCTGTTTTTCTCCTCTTTCCTCAAACGCGATCTTTTGATGCGCATAAAAGCTGCCCTGATGGATATTTCTGGAAACAAGATGATCTAATGAGCTTCCAAAACCACGGATATATTTGTTGGGCTTTTTTGTCCGCTGTGTCTAATCTACAAACTGGAGAGGAGGTTTTAAGACCTAAATAATTTCGCCAATGTTATGATGTAGAATTTCATGTGTTTTACGAGCAAACCATTTTGATCAAATTTCTCGTGTAAATCAAAGTGATGCTTGTAAGTGCGTTAATGTTAATGTTCTGCCAAAGCAGTAAGATTACTTCATTCAGGATGGGAATCGAAAACTTGTTGAAGATGAATGCGGGGGAAATATGGAGTCGTGGCACTCAACAAAAACTGCAAAGTACCTAAGCCTCTGCTCAGAGATTCGAAGTATTGGATGGTTTTTGTAGGCTTTTTTGCTGTTGAAGTCGGAGCCTAAGGTTATTGTGGCCACTCCATGAGATCTTGTCTTTTCCAGAATTCTCAAGTCACTGGGCTCCATTTGCATGAAAGCTTCCTTTGAAATTTGGCTTGCTAGGGACTGCACTTAACACAAACTCTGCCATCTAAGCCTGCTAAGCTTCAATCCTTGTGCCCTTGACATCCTGCTCACCCCAAAGGAGCTTTGTTCACTCTTTTAGGTCGGTCTGGTCTTATAAACAAAGGAAATACATTCTCTGCCAATTCCATGTTACAGTGTCTTAGTTTGCTCCACAGATTTTGGCAGAATCTTCATTCTGACCGCCAGGTTGTACCTCCTATAGTACCATCCTTCCTAAAATCAGTCACTCTCCTTACATCTTCTCCTTCACCAGTAGATCCTTCCATTTCCTTAAGTTCCTCAAGGAGACTATCAAGAAGAGTGGAAATGCAAACTTCGTGGCTAATTCAAAGCAGGATATAGGGAATCTTTGACATACCTTTTAGGTGAACTGTGTTGGTCTTCTCTTATAGCTTCTAACCACATTAGGTTTCACACCCGAACTGTTGTTACCTGCAGGAGGTGTTCTCTTGAGTACTGTGGAGAAGAACCATCATCTATCTTTCATCTCCCAATACGAGCTTCACTTCAAGAGGGTATAGATTTCTCCTTGGGTGCTAGCAATATTGTTGTGGATAGTCCATGCTGTGTTGGTCATTCTGCAGATCTCTGTTCCTCTGTTGCACCTTGTAGCACATACTTTTTCATTCAACTTAAGCGCTTTTTTAGTTCATCAGGTGGTGTTTGTAGAAAGGACCCTAGCCCAGTCAAAATTCCTGGAAACACAATCTTGATCCCTATTGCTGTAGACGATTCTGTGACTTACATCAAAAATCTTCCCCTCATCGCTGTAGCAAGTCACAGTGGTTCTCTTCAGAGTGATCATTACACTGCTTTCCTCTTTCCTAGGCCAAATGGTCCTTGGCAACTCTGCAATGACAAAGCCATTATCGAACTGAAGGGATCCCCATCATTTGAAAACAGTGCTTACGTCCTTCTTCGAAGCAACTTGAGCTGCACTTCAGCTCAGCAGTGCCTATTACTGGAACTGGTGATAACTGATCAATACTGCTTGCCCAGCCCACATACGCCATCATCATCAGGTCATAAGATATTCTGTTTATGGGGAAATCCTGGTGTGGGTACAGAACTGAGCATGTTCACCAGTAATTGGTGTCTGCTCAAGGGCTTATTGCTTTGACCGTCTCCCTGCTCAAAAGGGCACAGATGAGTGTTGCTCACCGTTGTGTAGGAGTGCCTAGTCCAAGTGTAAATATAACATTGACTTTTCAGACGAGTATCGCTTTGTGGTTGAAGTTCTCTCCAACCACTTAGTTTATCCATTTTTATATTCTGCGTGAATAATAGACAAAATTTATCAAAAGGAATCATAGGAGAAAGCTTCATAATTTTATTTCTGTTCATTTAAATCTGCTTTGCTGTTTCGGGAGTATCCGACAATTTGTTTCGCAAATTGTGAAATGCGAGCGGCTAATTGGCACCCTGAACATGCTTTGAACTATCCGCAAAATGTTCTACATCAACAATAATTCCTTCTTTAGTTCGAGTCTTTGGGTGAGAAACACACCACAATCTTGCAACCCACTGCTATGCCCCTCTTTTTGAAGCATTTGGGGAATTTACGTTGGTTTGACCAGAGCGGCGAAAAACTTGAAGAAATTTCAGTAGTCACTCTCAACGAAATTGAAGGAAATTTTCAGAGATGATGTAGTCGACGGCAACGATTAAATGGTGCCCTGAAGTTTTTCTGAATCTTGTGTTTTGATATCTTGCCGAGGAGGAGAAATTTCCAAACATTTTGCTGTGTGTGTAGTAGGTAAAGCAAACCTTTCCCATACAATACTGGTGGAATTTTGCTTGTCATGTGACATTCTCACCTGAAGAATGGACAACAGTAGCGAAGCAGTTCTTGCTAGCGAAGAAAGGTGCAGTGAAAAATGGTATTATGGTATAAGACTAACTCGTATGGCCATTGTTTACTGTGAAACCGAAAGAGGAAATCAGTGATCAGGGGAAAAAACTGAATTTTAGTTTGATTGTGGCACCGAATAAATTAATAGAAAAAATTTCTGGAAGAGTCAATTTTCACAATTACTTTTTTGTGATCAAAGCTGAATAACATAAAGTCCTAACATCAGGGTTTGAAATTAGGAGATACAACAGTCTTCTGCCAGACCCAACCAAGTTCTCCTCTGCTGGTCCGATGGGACCAGCCTATTTTTTTCCATAGCGAAGTCTTGAATGCTGCATTCAGTACGTAATAACATCTACCAGTCGTTCACTGTACTGGACTGCACAGCTGATCAGATGATTTTCTTTGCTATCAGATCAAGCTCAAATGGACAAAAGTAATTGATAGCGATGTAATTATCCTTCAATTTATCTACAGTTTGCCGGGAAGTTACATTGTTGACGTGTCCATGATTGTTAAATAAAGTATTCATTGTTTATCGATGGTATCGCTTGTGGAATCATCTAGTTTTATGCGCGTTGCAATGAGACATGTGTCGTCTTGCGACTGGCATGACGTTTGGTTGTAAGCAGGCATTCTCTTCTCTGTTTAATTAAGCACACATTCTTTCTTCGTTCATGCCTTTGATGGTTAGATGTGTTTTCTTTCACAATTTAGTTATTTGTTCACTTGATCTAAAACACACATTTCTTTCTCGTGTCGTAAATTTGACGGTCAGAAGTGTGCTCTTCGACATAATTGGAGTGCCATAGGAGTGTTCTGTGAAATTTCATTATGTGTTCCTTCTTCTTTAGGTGAAACTTCGCAACACAATTACTGATCATAAATGTCAAATCGCTGGTAAATTTTGGGTGGGGTATTCTTTTTGATCATCACCAGGTGCTCTGCGCAAGCGAATCCTTAAAATGAGCACTCTCACCATAAGATAAAAAAGGTCGATCATTAGCTCCTGTGGCGAGAAAGGTTTAAAATGAACAATGTATGTTTGACTGCGGTGATTAGAAAATACTTTTCCATGTAACCCTGTGTTTCTACGGGGGAAGACCGATCTGTTACCTACTCGCTTAGGACAACAGAACCACGCTTATTTTGAGGAACCAATCAGCTTCTAGAAAGGCACGTGATAGAGCTTGTTTTCGTGAGCCCCGTTGTTCCGAACTTGTCATTATTAATTTTTGGAAGTTGTTGTCACAAGCATTGTTAATTAGGCATTACTTTTCTGAGTTCGAGGATTATCGTAGCTGAGGAGACACACAATCAAAAACCACTTGCTTATGACGCTAGCAGAAATTGCTTGATATCAATTAAACTACAGTATTGCATACCTTGTGTGGTCAACAGTCAGATGACTTAGCATCTACTCAAATTTGAAAGAGGTATTGAAAAAATAAATATCCATGAGTTGTGCCAATTTTTGGACTCCCGTTTTTGCAGAAGAGTCCTATAAAATGAGGTCCGTCCATCCGTCCTTCCGTCCATCCTTCCGTCCATCCTTCCGTCCATCCTTCCGTCCATCCTTCCGTCCATCCTTCCGTCCATCCTTCCGTCCATCCGTCACCAACGCATTTTCCCGGATAACCGCTGCATGAATTTTTCTGAAATGTGGTGTGAAGGTGACAATCCGTAACTGAGGAAAAGTGATGGAGCCGGAATTTTGAAAAAATAATTTGTTCGGCTTGCAGGTGGCAATTTATCTCAAAATGACCATTTTTAGGCTTTTTTAAGAATATTTCAAAATCTGTTCATTACTTTTTTGTGATTTTTGGTGTGACACTTCAGGTCAATAGTAGTTATGCTGTGGACCACGTGTCTTATCTGGGAAAACTCTCGTTCAGCTTGCAGGTGGCAATTTATACACGTCGGAAAAAGGCGTTTTTCATGGTTTTTTCCTAATAAGTCAAAAAAAGTTCATCTGATTCTTGTCATTTTAGGTGTGAATATTAGGGTCAACTCTACGCATGTTTTGAACCATAGATCGTGTCTCCTGAAAATCTCGTTTGGTTTGCGGGTGGCAATTTGTGCCCAAAAATGGCAATTTTCAGCGTTTTTCCATGTATGTCATGAACAGTTAATCTGTTTACTGTTATTTTTGATGTGAATATTTGAGGCAACTGTATGCATGTTATGAGCCATGTGCCATGTCTCTGGACAATCTCGTTTGGCTTGCAGTTGGCAATTTACACCAAAAAATTGCGTTTTTCATGGTTTTTTCCAGATATGTCAAAAACTTTTTATCCGATTCTTGTCATTTTTGGTTTGAATACTAGGGGCTACTCTGCGCATGTTTTGAACCATATGCCATGTCTCCTGACAACCTTGTTTGGCTTGCGGGTGGTCATTTATATCCAAAGTGATGATTTTTTTCTACGCATCTAAGGAACGGTTAATCTGTTTATTGTTAGTTTTGATGTGAATATGGGGGGGCAACTGTATGCATGTTATGAACCGTATGCCAAGTCTCCTGGCAATCTCGTTTGGCTTACAGGTGGCAATTTATATTCAAAATGGTGGTTTTCCGTGGATTTTTTTCAAATGTGTCATGAACGGTTCGTAAGTTCTTTGTCATTTTTGATTGATTCATAGTGGCCTCTCCGCGTATGTTATGAACCATGTGCCATGTCTGAGGAAAATCTCGTTAGGCTTGCGGGTGGTAATTTGTGTCAGAAAATGGCTATTTTCGTTGTTTTTCCAAATGTGTCGTTAAATATCGTTTCAGGTTTGGCGTGAATCTTAGGGGGAACAAGGCATATATTATTATGATCCATGCTTTGTATCTTGGGAAGATGTTGTTCTTCAACATGTGGATGGCAATTTATGTCAATGGTTGCTGTTTTACGGTTTTTTCACAATGTTTCAAGAACTCTACATTACGCTTTTGTCATCTGTGGTGCAAACTTATGGCTTACGTGTTATTCTCTTCTTTGATCTGACATGGTGATTCTCTATTAAGTTTGCGGGAGTCCACTAATTATTCGACTTGTTGAAGCAGCAAAAGGTTGCAACAAATGCAATATACCTTGATTGCCTAGATGGTGTTTGTAGATCATGAATGTGTCTGAGTAAGAAGTAGATTTCTTTGGCAGCTGCATTACTTGTATATCCAATGGATGAGGAGGTTGAATCAAGAATGAATCACTATTTGGGTAGACAACAGAGTATTGTAACAAAACTCTGTTGCCTTGCATTTTATGGCATCGGGGATGAAAGTAAGTTTGATGCAATGTTTGTCAGGCCATTATGTTTGGCAAGAAAGTGTATTCACAATTTTCGTTGTATTCACAGTTATTTTGGAGATGCGCGAATCTTGAAGGTGCAAGCCTATGCTCTTGTTTAGGTTTAAAAATGATCAATTTTTTTATTTTTAATGTTATTTTTTAATTTAATGTTTAAGTTTATGTGAGCATCAGTGGGGTTAGTTGTTTGTGTTTATTGTAGCTGTCATAGTTGTTCTGGTCAATCTCATTTTTGCATGTTTTGATAATTTAACTTGCTATAGTCCACTAACATTTCAATTTGTTTTGCACAGCTTAACTGGGTGGCCAACAGACAGGCTCATGGGAAAGGGCTTTCGTGGCAGTGTATGTGAAGACACCGGAACCAGTATTTGTCAGGTAAATGCAAGTTCAATTTGTTTTTACTGGTGATACCTTGAGATTTATTGATCTGCTCATTTTGTTTCTTTTGGACTAACTAGGAAATGATCCGATTTGGGACTGTGTTGGTTTCTACATGCAGTGAAGACGTGTTTCATTTACGTAGTGTGATTTTTTGTCTCAACGAAATTCTTATATTGATCTAAATCAATCAGGGAGAATCTAAAAAGTCGCTGTGGGATGAATCCAACACATTATACTCGCGACTTTCGCCAGCTTGCTTGCTGGCCAGAGGCCAGCGCCGGAGCGTAGAAAGGACCCAGAGTTGAGTTTTTAATGTTAGTGTCCTCGGAGAATTGCTCAGGTTGCTGTTGGTTTGTAGATTTTTTGTAGATTGTGTTTTTGCCGGCCTCCAAATTCAAAACAGGGCATCAATTGACCGCTGCGGCATGATTTCCTGCTAGAGCTTTTTGTTTCTAGTGAGCATTGACACAAATGGGGTTTAGAGAGTGTTATAGCAGTATCACATGAACTGCTAAATCCCATATCCGTTTTTCGTCGCTTTGTGACCAAAATAGCAGATTTTCATATCATCCGTTTTTGAAGCGCCAGTACTGGCAAAATAGGAACAGACATCCAATCAAATATTGGTTTTTGCGAGAGTGCGTTTTATTCCTTATCGCAAAAATCCATCAAAGTACCCCCTGAGTCCTTAGTATCAGAAATACAAAGCGCCAAGTACCCCTTCAGCAACTGGAGGATCCTGAAAAAAGGGCGTTTTTGAAAATATTGCATGTTTGAGGGACTATAAATATTGAAATACTTGAGTATTTGAACACCATTTCCAATATCCGATTAGAACGTTTTGTGTTGTTTCTGAAAATTGAGAAATGTTTTCCTGAAAAGGTCCGTCTCATGATGTCACATGATGTCAAAAGTGGTAAAAATGTCGGTGAAAAAGTAGGAAATGTATTAGGTCCTTGTCGGAGCCAAAAAACCACTTTAAAAATGATCAATGTTGACAAAACTTGCTAAATAGGTAGTAAACAAACCAAACTTAGTAGTGAGTGAGTTTAAATGAAATCGCTTGGTTAGATTTTGAGATCTTAATGAATGAAATTGGAAGTTAAGTATTTGCGCCCCTTGGTGACACTCATAATTTAACGTAAAAACTTTTCGGAGCGTCACATATGACACTGAAACATCCTTACTATACATTTTCTGAAAGAACAATTTGTGGGCTTTCATTCTGTCGAAAAATATTTGCCGGTGTCGGTACAAAAATGACATCATGTGACGTCAAAAGTGGTCAAAAAGTTCAAAAACTAAAAAGGGGGGTTTTTGATGGCACCAACAGGCATTTCGTAAAGGATCAATGTGGATCAAACTTTCTTGATATGTAGTATACAAAATTAAAAGTCAATGAAATGATTTTAAAAAAAACTTCTGTTGGTTTTTTTTTCGAGAAAAGTGACATCAAAGTTAGGGTATGGTGAAAAATGGCCGATTTTGGCCTGTTTTTGTCCCCATTTTCACAAATTAAATTTTCTGCCTAAATCAAGCCTGACATAAGTAAAACTGTGGCACCAAAGTAGAACATCCTTTGCTTCATCTAAGAAAAAAAGTAGTTTGGCTCTGATGACGTCACCTGTCCTGACGTATGACGTCACCAAAGAGAGGTCTATTTTTGTCACATACCCTACTTTTGAACCCCCCGGAGCAAAAATTTTACCTAATCGGAGAGTTTTAATGATGCATGTGGTAAGCAAATATTGTCAAGATTTGATTTAGTGAGTTTCAGGCGTTTTGAAGCATGTCTTGCGAGTTTTTACACGAAAATTCTGAAAAAGAGCCATTTTTAGGCCCAAAATGGATCTTTTTTTACCAAACGGGGAACGATGGCCTTATATAGGGATATCAAATTTTTTAAACTTGAAAGGTAGAACTAAAGTAGCTCTATCATCTGGACAAGTTTCAGCAGTTTATCTCAAGAATTGGCAAAAATATGCTCCAAAAACCACCAAAAATCTCACATTTTCAATTTTTGCCATTTTTGCCTTTTTTCCACATTTGACCGTGAATAACTCAAAAACCACATATGGGCTAAATATATGCTATAGACCATTAGATAGTACTCTAGTAGTTCTCAAAAGGAGCCAAGAATCAGACCGGTCACATGTTGGCTGTGACATCAAAAATGATGTTAAAAGTGCCAAAAATGACCCAAAAATACCCCATCCGATGGTATGTCGGACGTCATGAGGTCAAAACTGCTGTTGCGCAAGACGTTAAATCAATTTGGAAATAAAGCCTGATAAATTGCCTACCCATCCCCGAGCTAGTTTTGCTTATACCGGCACCGACGTCGGAATGCCGAATCGAAACGTCTGAAATCGAAAAAACGTTTTGACTATAGGGCAACGTCGGATGGGTGTCGGATGCGACAATTCCAACAAAGCCCCATTTTTCCAAAGCACAATTTTGTTCTCTATTACCATGCTAATCTGTGGCCCCGAAACACCTACTGTTTTGAAAATACCGCCTTTTTTCTGAAACAGTACCATTTTTTTTGTCAATTTTTGACGTCAAAAAAGGACATCAAAATGAATTTTGCCGGAGTCGGCACCATCTCGAAAGTTTCGCCGTCAAATTTCTTTGACATGTGTCAGAAGTGGACAATCCTACTGACTGGCTTAAGCCTCAAATTCCCCCGCATCTGCGAACACAAAAGTCGCTTTACCCTACACAGTGGTTGAGTATTTAATGTTAGTGTCTTGTCGATTCCTTAGGGAGGACCTATCAGCGTTATATTCAAGCATGTTTCCACATCGTTTAATGGAGGGGAAAAACTCAATCTGAATTGAGTTTAGAAAACTGAATCTGGCAAAGAAAATTACGCTCCCAGTCCCACCAAAAAAATTACCACAGTGATGAAGATTCTAGGATGTGCACATAAACTCCCTTGACTTAAATATTCTGATGACAATAATGAGAGGAGGCAAACTCAATTCAATTACTGATAGCAACAGCAGGGTAAAAAAAGCATTAGCTGCTGCAACTTTCTGGATGAGTGTTATGCATGTATGAAAAAGGACCTAGTGTTGGCAAGATTGATATGTACCATACTTTGGGAAGTGCCTTTTTTGTAAAAGGTCAAGTGCTAGAGAAACATTATTTCTGCCTGAAGTTTTTATGTGCCTAGTTGACATAAGGCAGGCTGGTATGTCTTCTCACATGCTTACGATCACATTTGACTGTGTAGGATGGCAGGGCAACTGAGTAGATCTGATGATTTCTGAGTTAGAAAGTTTGACATATTGGTGACACATTTTGCAATAGAAATGAGTTGCATGTCCCACAGCAACTTTCGTCAAGTGTCAATAAGATCAGCGTTTTCAAAGTCTTTTAGTGCACTAAATGGTGCATTTTACGGAAATGTATTTCTCAAAATGCCATGGCTTCTTGGGATCTGCCTTCATTTCCACAAGGGCTACTCACCGCATCCCTTAGACACCTAGCTGATAAACTTGGCAGCTTGCCTTCTCTCACCTGCCTCAATAACCGCAAAACTCAATTCATCTAAAAACAGTGTAGAACTTAAGTGCTTGGATAAGGCCACACAAACTTGATGTTTAGTTTTGCGTAAAACGGGCTTAAGCAAGATGCGGCATGCGGCTTATGCTCGAAAAATATCTAGATGCGGCACCCATTTTCTTCGTGCATAACACTTCTCCTAAAGGTGACAGCTAAGCTAATTTGATGTGTTGCTTAAGCGGACCGGGGGACGTTTTAACCGCGTGAACCCCAAACACGGGAGACTA
>JAOBRC010448011.1:0-11984 GCA_027575255.1 Scolionema suvaense
TGTTTTCATTTACTTGCGGTACGGAAAATGGCAAAAACGCGCATGCGTCCAAAACTATTTTGTCCGGGATTGTAGGTAGTTCTTGATGAAAACTCTCTAATAATACCCCATTGACTCATCTCATTAATCCATTGTCTTCATAAACAATGGTTTTGTTTTCAAACAATGGGAACGTGCTCCCAGCATGGGTAAAATACAAATACTGTATAATGCAAGTCATGGCCGAGGTAGGCATTGCTTTGTACCAAAATGTTGTGCAAAGCAGTGTGTAAGTCAATAGGAACAGTTTTTAAGCCAAAATTGATATATTTTCGTGTCATTCCATGTCTTAATAAATTTTCAGAATTGTCAACAAGAATCAGCACCTAAAAATCACTTTTCAAGATTTGGCGGCAGAAAAACCTCGAGGGGGGGGGCGATTCCCCCCAGTCTAAGTAGGGTTAAAGCAATATACAGGTCTGAAATGATTCTTTGGGAAGTAATAGAGCCTTCAAAAACATGACTGTAGCTTTTTATTTCATGAAAAAAGCTGTTGTAGTTCCAGAGATATTTGCTTTCAAAGCTATGGAGAATTTGGCTTGCTACCATTTTGCTTCTCAACAGTAATTATGCATGACGCATGGTCAGACCAAGTGCAATTATCTCACTTTACAAGTTTAATTGCTACTCATTGAACAGATATGTGAGTCTAAATTTTGCTAAATCTCAAAGAGGGGTGTAATATGTTGCTCATCGCGTTAAGAGGAATCCCTCTAATGTTCAGTTACTAAGGAACACCATAAACCTTAGAAACGGTCTTATATGACGTCACTGATGAGCAAAGTTGAGAATCAGAGGAACAGCGAAAAATATCAAACTTCAAAGTGAAATTGCAGAAGAACCACTGAAGCTTTTTGGCTCAAATAAAAACCAGTATTCATGTTTTTCCAAGATCTATCAACAAGTAGGATATGGTTTTAGAGCGGTATATTGCTTTAAGATCTGCAGCTCGCTGTGAAATGCCAAAAATTTGAATTAGGTCCTTTTTCACATGTGCAAATCTTAAAAGCCCAAGTCTTCTTAGAAAATTATTTCTGAGATGCCCTAAATATGTTACAGAGACATTGACTCAAAATAAATCAGATGAGATCGTGTGGACCAGTACTCGGTCTGATATCGTAAATTGATTGATCAGCCATATGCTGGCCGTAGCAACAAGTGTATTGCGCAACCGTTACAGCTTTTGACAGTAGACATTGATGTGACAAGTAGACCCTGCAAAGGTTGGCACCACACGACTTCAGAAACGTTACCGTAATTTCCCTCTTGCCTTTGAGGAGAGGTGGGTCAGCGGATTTAGCTTTCATTGTCTGTAAAATGACTTACTCGTTCCATCGTAGGTCTGCTCATGAATGTACCGTGAAGAAAGGAGGCCAACCTAGTTGCCTGATCATAGCCAACTAACTTCCGAATGAAACAAGGATGAGGGCGTCGTGGCAAACAGCACATTCATCTAAGCACATTTTTGTAATCCTTGAACATTTAAGCTGCAATATCACATTTTTTCTCACGCAATGCCAAGATGATCTGTTCATTCAAAACTGTGCCCCTAAATATAATCACTATCACCTGCAAGTCATTGTGTATGGTTTAGCAGGCGATGGTTGATATACCGCTAAAAAGCAACTGAAACACGCCTAGTAACAAGGGAATGTATTCCCCCGTCAGGAAAATGTGTTGGAATTGCTGACGTCAGAACAGCTGGAGTGCTGTGTAGCAGGACAGTGTCTAGTCTACAAACTTGCCACTCGGTGCTGAATCGGTGTTAAATGCATTCCTCAGCTATTTCGTAAAGAAAAATGTGAGTGTCATATTTTTTGTTCTACCACTTTTCCTTGCCATTTTTTCTGGTCATTTTGAGACAATCCCGGACATAATATTCCGCCATTTTACCTTTTTTGTTGCCGTTTTCTTCCTTATCGACCCTAACTAGATATGTATCTGTCCCCTTAGCATCAATGTTGTTGCGAGGGTTAGCCGAGTATGGGGAAAGGTAAAACGTAATACAACACTGAATTTGGGGAGGGGAATTATCCATATTGGCGAAAATATTCTGTCCGGGATTGTAGAAGCATAGAAGCAGACTCTTCAAAACTTCAATACCTTGCATAAAAAAATCGAGCTGTATTCTTCATCATGCTCTCCTTCAACATGTAGATAAACAGAAGAGCCATAAGGTTCATCATCAAGAAACAGATTGTCTTCAGATCAGTCTCAGCATCAGAATGAAAATCCTTGATTGCTCTCAAATACAGAAGCACATCTCTGATTTTTCCAACTTTGATGGGTTCAAATTAGACATGGCCATGAAAAGAGAACTTCTTCTTTAGCTAATGATGTCATGGCACTGCAGCAGCGACTTAGCCCTACCTACCCTGGGTTTTGTCAGTGTTCCAAAACCCATGGAGGGGCACATAGTGCCCACCGCGATAAAAAGTGATTGGAAAAACCACTGATCATGAAACTTGGCATAACTACGCATCAGCACGCAATCTACAAGTTAGAACCATAAATTTGTCCAAAGGTGTCACCTGCAGGCTGCGACACCGCCAGAAATGACGTAAAGATCGATTTATGCGAAAAAAATATAGAAAAACCCAAAATTTGCCCTAAATTTCCCCATGATTCGATTTATTTTATGTTTTTCAAGTAAAACGTTGTCTTTCATAGGCCCTTACAAGATTAGTCAAGATATAGACATAATACAGCTCAAATTTTACTTTTACAGCCCTTTTTCATCCTTTAGCCCGCCCATTTTTGCCACAACTACCTTCCATCCAGACCACGAAGTGAAACACAGAAAAAAAAACGAGTGGAAAAGGTGGTCCGTATAATTTGATGAAAAGTCAGAAAACGCCTGCCAATCCGGCCCCATCCCCGGGCTTGGTTGGGTTAAAAGTTTTACTGACATTACCAAGTATATTAAACGCAGCACCTTTTATTTCATTTTCAAGCACATCTGACAGATCAACATGGTTTCTCATCATTTTAGAACAGACAGTGATTCCATTAAAGGAATCTTTTGATTTCCATGTCTTGCAGATATAGCATTTTCCGCCTTTTGAAATCAGACCAGTGTCAATTTTAGTACGAATATGAGCACGATATTGACCAGAATGAAGTAAGTACTTGAACGTTGGAACGATCTAGGGACTTTTTACAGACAGTACAACTGTATAGGGTCCTATATAGACAGGCTTCCAGAACTTCTCAGTTAATGCATCATCAGACGATAGTTGCAACGCAGAAGACTGTGGGAGCGACATCGTTTAAACATAACCAGTACTATATTCATCATGATTGTCGACACCAAAGTGGGACATATAAGTAAATCCGCCGTACCATCGGGCATGGTCTCGATAGAACAGGGTGCCACATTGTTTCGTGGGGATCGTCAGAATTTACCGAGAATGAGGGCACATAGGAACGTTCTGAGCATGAGGAGATGGGACAAATGAAATATTGTTTGTCACCACTAATGGCTTCATTAGTATCAGACTAGTAACCGTATGGGTTTGTTCACACATATACTGATAGGGACAAGTTAGCAGGTGGAGCAAACCCAGGTACAGAATTATTATTCGGACGAATGACAGAAACGGATAAAAACAATCCCGATAATCGAGCTGCGTTTCTGATCTTCTTAGATAATGCTTCTTCGTTGATTGGCACTATGATGCAGATACTCAAACAATGCAGAAGCACACTTACTTTCAGTAAAACTGGTGGAAGAATTTCTGTCCCTGCTATGTGCGTCAAAAGCAAAGTAATCAGTTCTATGAAACACAGCAATACAGATCTCTCTGAGTATAAATATAGAATCTGTGAAGTCAACAATATGTTATCTACGATCTCGCTGATGTTCTCTACAGAGAACTTCGCTGCTCTTTCCAGTGCGCTTACCTGAGGACAGCCGTCGAAGACAACATGGATCTTGTTTCCAGCAACATAGAGATCCCATGGTAACTGTGTAACTATTGAATAACTGGTATACCCAAGTTGCTTCTAAATTTCATCGCCACAGGATGCAAATGAGGTCTACGATTGCACTAATTTACCTGCAGGGTGTTTCGACATAGGAATAAACTAAAGCACGAGAAACATACGCAGGAGCACTGCTTACCACTTGAAGCTCCAAAAGTTCATAATTCCTTTCATGAAATGAACTTTGCACAGAAGATACGTCCATGGGTAAAATTCGGAGTGTAAAATTATAAATCAGATGTAAATGTAGAGCGCGTCGGAGGCAGCTGAGAATACGGGCTAGCTAGAGACACGAAAGCATAGCAAGGCTGGCAGTTCAGACAAACATTCACCACACAGGACTCCAGAACAAGCTACCTCGTACTTGTACTTATGTCATCATGGTAAGCAACCTCCTACTTACAAGAGTTGCAAAAAGAAAAAGCTGAAAGTGACAGGTGAAAGGACATCACTTACCCAGCTCACCACTCCCATCTGCTTTTGACCAAGAAAGGACTCCGCACAGGAGCGCGAACTGATGAAGCAACTAGGTCTGATTCCAATAACCTGCTTCTACAGGCTAATGAGCATCACAGCTACATGGATGCCTTTCTTGATTTTTCTGATGTTCGTAATTCGATAAAAGAAGAAACATGTTTTATTTTCAGGCTTCACCAACATGTATCGCCGATATTTGACTTGATGTGCCACATAGTTTTCACGGTACAATGACTGTACATCTCCACAGGCTGATACTAACAGTCTACAGGTACATATGATATGAAAAAGCTCTTGAAAGACTGTGACTCATAGGGAATACAGAAAATTTGAATTAGTGAACCTAGACAGGATTGAGAAAAGAAAATACTGTCTAGATTTCTACAACTATACTGACGATTAATTGTTTATCGTGTAATTTTTAAATCTATTTCAGGACCGGAAAATGATTTTGCAAAAACAATTGATTCGCTTGGCATCAACCACATGAAGTTGAACGGACTACGTACTGTTTGGTAATAAGAGTGATAGTAGCGCAAAAAATATTGGACAAATAGTGTTTCATCCAGAGAAGAAAAGTTGTTCCGTGTGAAATTAGATAAAATCTTTCTTTCAGAGAACACGATTCAAGCATATGTGGAACAGCTAATCAGAAATGTCATGCCCTTGCACGATTATCGCTTAGTTTACCAGCAACGCAACTCTAAACAGGAATGACATACGCACTAAACTCGTTGTCCCCGATTGGAAGGAATTCTCAGAATAGTACAAATATGCATGCAAAATCGAAGGGATTAGAAAGGATCAGAACGGATTAGAAATCGATAAAGAGTTAAGCCCTTCAGATATGTTAGACATAATTTTGATTTACAGCCAAAAGTGTTTCCTTGCTGAACGTTCTTAGTCTGTTCGTCGGACTGCTTTCTTCATAACATTACCTTAGCATTCTACAACACTCTACCATTGAGACTAGCAAAGAACAGAGTGCCTGGTCTAGTATGAGATCATGTTTTGAGAGCCTGTTTGAATCTTTACAATTCCCATCTTTTCGCTGTCGCAAACACTGCATGCTATCAGAGAAAGTAAGATATGCACAGCAGTGGCTCATGCAACTTATGCACACGATGTATTAGATATGCTTCTTGTCTCACAGTACATTCTCATATTTGTCCTTTTCGCACCCGTGTACTATCACCCACACGAATGTTGATTTGTAACCGGGAAAACCTCTTTATAAAGTTCTTGCCGAAAACGAATTTTCCGACGATCTGGAGCTTAGAAAATACAAAATTTTCCCTTCGATGCCCACCATGGGGAACAGCAGTAGCTATACGCACCATGCATGCTCCCTTAAATCATGATCGTGTCCTCAATTTTACGACGGCACATGCCGACAAAATTATACGCCAGTACCCCGGGGGGGGGGGGGGGGGGGGGGGGGCGGCCCTCCCAAATTTGTCTAAATTACGGAATTGTCAGGTTTTTACTAAAAACATTTAAAACACATTGCAATGCGCTAGAAAACACCAAAAAACCAGCTTCAAAAACCTTTTTCGGCTGCAAAATTCAAGGAAATTGATTGTTGTACGTTCTCACCACTTTTGAGCAGTCCAGCCAAATCACAAAATCACTGCGTCTTGAATTAGCTGCTGCATTTCAAACGCTAGGCATAGCATAGACCTTTATTTGGTCTAAATGTAAGCCTAATTTGTTGAGGAAAATATATACCAAGTTTTACCTTTGGAATTGCCCTTCTTTGCCTACGGGAGGCATATTTAGGGCCGCGGGCAAAAATGGTTTTGACATCTGTATACCGGGCGTCATTCACTGGCTGGATAAAACGCTGGATAGGTATAGCGGCTTTTTGGAAGAGTCCTATCAAAGGAGGTCTGTCCGTCCGTCCGTCCGTCACCAACGCATTTGCCCAGGTAACCTCTCAATGACTTTTTCTGAAATTTTGGTGTGAAGGGGACAATTCGTAATTGACAAAAATTGATGGAGCCGGAATTTCGAAAAATATTTTTGTTTGACTTGCAGGTGGCAATTTATGCCCAAAAATGGCCATTTTTAGGGTTTTCAAAAATATTTCAAAATCCGTTCATTACAGCAGTTATGCTGTAGACCATGTGTCATGGGGAAAACTCTCGTTCAGCTTGCAGTGGCAATTTACATACGTCAAAAACTAGTGTTTTTCGTGGTTTTTTCGTAATATCTCAAAAACTATTCATCCGGTTCTTGTTATTTTTGGTGCAAATAATAAGGATAACTCTGCACATGTTTTGATCTATATGCGATGTCTCCTGAGAATCTCGTTTGGCTTGCAAGTGGCGATTTAGGCGCACAAATGGCGTTTTTCATGTTTTTTTTCCAAACATGACAAAAACTGTTCATCCGATTCTTGCCATTGTTGGTGTAAATACTTATGGTAACTCTGCATATAGTATGCACCATGTGCATTGTCTCCGGAACATCTCGTTTGGCTTGCAGGTGGCAATTTACATCCAAAAATTGCGTTTTCCATGGTTCCGTCCAAATATGTAAAAAACTATTCATAGGATTCGTGTCATTTTTGATGCGAAAATTGGTGGCAACTCTGTCCATGTTATGAACAGTATGCAATATCTCCTGAGAATCTCATTTGGCGCATTTAAAAATGGTGATTTTGTTGTTTTTTTCAAACACGGCATAAATGGTTGATTTATTTTATGGCATTTTTCGTGTGATTCTTCGGATCAACTTTGCAGATGTTATGAACCATGTGCCATGTCTAGGAAAAACCTTGTTAAAGTTAGGCTTGGGAGTGGTGATATATGTCCGAAAGGGGCTATTTTCAGTTTTTTTTTCCAAATGTGTTGAAAGAGACTCTTCCTTTTTTCCCCATTTCTTGGGGTGGATCTTAGCGGCGTCTTACTTTATGCTGTGATCCATGCCTTATGTCTTCAGAATATTATGTTGTTCAACGTGCAGGTTGCAATTTATGCCAATATTGGCTATTTTCAGGGTTTTTTCACAATATTTCTAGCACCCTTTATCGGTTCTTTGTTATTTGCGGTGTGAATCTTTTGGGTCATGTCTTATTTTTTCTTTGATCTTACACAAGGATTCTCAATTAATTTTTCGGGAGTCCACTAGTTATGTGACTTGTTATCGCCTAAGTTACCAGTCTGAGAAAGGTCTCAGTAAGTATTTTATAGGTGCTGTGTACATGGATGAGGAATGTAATTCTCAATTCTATATGCAGATACTCATATTCGACATTCTTGAAGTTGTTCCCGAACCAGGAAAACCTCTTACCAAGACCAAGTACAAGGTAAACGTTTTGTCGCATCTATATGCATTTAGTTTCTAGAAATTTTTGCTCTTGATCTCTTCAACACTCTGTTCCTTATGTGCTTGCAAGGTTGTCCTATTATTATGCTTTTAGCTTGTCGTATATATTTGAACTGTAGTGATTGTCTCTGACATTATGCCATTGCAGAGCATGCATTACGTGAGCATTATAGTCTGTAGTTTTTTGTCTTGTGGTCCGTAAATTCTGATCAGCCAGACTCGATGGTGACCTAATTGTATGATTGCAATTTACATCAATTGTCTGTACTGGTCATTCCCTTGAAAAGTTCTCCAGTTTCTGCTTTATTCCTTATTTTGCTTATTCCTTCCTTCATTGTACTTTTGACTTCTGTCCTCATCACTTTTTTGTTACAGTGCATATATGATGAGGAACAGAAAGGTCCTGTTACAGCCATTACAGCATGTAGTGGCTTCCTAATTGTTGCCTGCGGACAAAAGGTAATTTTTTCATGTTTGAATAAATCTTTGCTGTGGTTAACTTAACATTGTATTGTTTGCTGCTTTTTGTTTGTTGCTTATGTTTCAGGTTGTGTCTATGACCACTTCATAGGGTTCTTTGTGACTCTAAAGAATAATATTGATGATGTCTCGCCCAATCTGAAGCTCTGAGTTCAATGTCGACTTGAGCTGTCGTCAGATCTCTCAACTTTTGAACGGTTGTTGCAAATGTTATTGTAGAATGCTTTTTTGTTGAAAACCAATGACGAAGTTTGCTTGTTCCATTTAGATATATGCGTACCAATTTCGTAACAACGCTGATCTTGTTGGAGTTGCGTTTGTTGATTCACAAGTTTTCACCGTCAGTTTAGTTTCTGTGAAAAATATCATCTTTGCTGCTGATATTAAAAGGAGCATTTCCTTGATGAGGTTTCAGGTAAGATGCATTCCATTGCTACTGTGTTTTTCCTGTAGAAGGCAGACATCTTTGATTTTTGGGAAATGATTATTCGGAGAGATTGTACGCGCATCAAATCGCTGGAGGACAATAAATGTTTGCAGTGTAATGAAATTTAGAGGAATTGAGGCATCAATGTCTATTGTTGTAGTATTGCATAGAAATTACAGTAATGCCTAAATTTCATTCGTCAGGAAATATTGCTCTTCTTCCGTCAATGTATCAAGATGTTACGAGGATATCTTTATAAGACCATAAAGCTGTTGAAATATGTTTTGATAAATTCGGGATTTATGGGTACGTTGTTCAGGATCCCTTGTAAAATATTACTGTATTAAACTCTGTTCACTTCGGTGGTGAACACAAAGTTTTTAGATATCTTTCCTACCCGTCAAGCTAGAGTTTATGAAACTTCCTGACTATATATGTCTAGGGGGACCCCCGCCAAGACCTATGACGCCATTGCCTTGTCAAGGTAGATATCAGCATGAACGGTACAAAGTAAAACTGAAAATAGGCTTTGATAGCGCCATACAATTATGCAGCATTGTAGGATTATGAAAAGAAGAGAGACGTTCACAGTAAGGAGCTCAATGGAATGGAATCCGGTCTCAATACGAGGACCAGATTCTTTTTCACATGTCAGACATCGTTTTCATGACGTCAGCAAAATTTGGATGTCTTTATACCTCCCAAAGTTCATGATCACTGATAGAGCCGTTGCAGAGCTATTGAGAGGTTGCATGATGGACACTCTGGTCAAAATGGTTATGACGGGGTCAATAAACAATGGCCTCAGTACCCATTCCTGTTGAGTATACAGCATTACACTTAATGACCAAATGTCCGTATGGAAAAAGATATTCTCAACAAAATGAAAATGATTTGCGAGAACATTTCTGCAAGCAGCTTAGCTCTCCTTGTGTACAGAGTATGACATGTCGTGAAGGGAGACACTTTAATTTTTATAAACATAGCACTTATAGGCATGTTGAAGCTGGGAACCTATACAAACTATGCATAATGCCAGAAACTTTGATCCGCTGTCCTTGAGCCTCATAAACTATGTCTATCATACTCCCAAGCCTTAGAGAGCATGCTTAAAACTGAGCATGTAAATGAACAATGGACAGTAATTTATTAATGCTTCTTCTAAACACTTCGAAAATGTGATGTTAAAAAGTTTGGTGTTAAATAGCTGGCCTTCCAAATCTTTGCGCTAAATTAGGCGAAAATGAAGTTAGCATATGGCTAAGCATATTTTTCAGGCTCAAAACAGAAAAAATGTAAACATTTTGAGCTTAAGTAAAATTTAACCTATGCTTACAAAAAACGAGTGTGCACCCGTCTGTGTGTTTCTCTGTGCTGTTTCAGACATTTGTTTACTGGGTTCTGCACTGCTTTTTTGCCTTTCAGTACTTACCTTTGTGCGCAATTAAAAGTGTTTCATTGGTTGTATGGTAAATTTGTTTAATCAACAAAGATTTGAATAAGTTTTCCTCTGTTCTAGGTTGATCACAAGTCTTTGGCTCATGTCAGCAGGGTAAAATGTTTCTATGTAGTATTTATTTTTGTGAGAAAGCAGATAGCAGCTCGGCAGATATTGTTGCTTAGCTCTTTTGTGTGATATGCACATTCTTCACTGGTTGTGATGTTGTCAATTTTTGATAGAAATGGGAGCCCTGTTAAGGTTTTGATTCCTGGTCGTGGGTCGAAAACACACCCTTAGAGCAGTGTCCTTTGTAAGTAGATAATACTAAGAGTGAAGGTTGCTGACAATTCTTTTCTAGTGTTACCTTCACAAATCAGGTTTTAGTGAAAGACAAATGTATTGCTTGATTGCAATCTTAACCCTGATAATATAAAAAATATCAGACATCTGCGAAATGGAATTCGTTAAGTCTCTGCAATAGCCACAACCGAAACCAATTTTAATTGCCTCTGTTCTACATAAATTAAAGTGTGTCACATAATGATTTCAGTTGAGACCTCTGTGTGTAGATACTTCTGTTTTAAAGGGCTGATGTGGCCACTATGAATCATCAGGATGAGGGTATTGTTTTGTTTTCACTAGTGCACGCATGGAATCCAGTATATGTCCGCTAATGCTTGGTATTTGGTGTTTCAGGATACAAAACCTCTTGAGGCTTATTCGGGTGAATTTTATGTAAATGGATCATTGCTCGGATTTTTAGGTAAGACTGTTTTTTTTATGTCTATCATTCTTAACACGTTGAGAATCGCAAAATCTTAGAATTTTAGTAGAAAACTTTCAAAACGTTACGATATTCACTGCTTGTCGCTGGCAGGGCGGCTCATTCAGTCGAAATGGGTTCAAAATCTCATGCACTTTCTGATGCACTCATTGGTAATTGCCAAAAACGTCGGGGAGGCCCCAAATCTGGCTATAACGATAGATCTTAGAATTTGGTCCCGAAAACCAAAATATTCCCTATTGGCACTCAACGTGCTAAGGCATATTTGCACTTGAGCAGAGTCATGGAGAATTGGACGGCAAAGCAATTATTTTTACTTTGACGCTTGCGCAGTAAATGTAATGTGAGTCACTCGTTTTTATTGCGGCGAGAAATTTAGTTGAATCCCATTCAACTATTATTGGAGCGTGCTACAGCGAAAAGCTTCACTTCGGCGCGATATACGCTTAGTGTTAAATTGACCTTTATAGACTACCTGTTATTTTGGGATGCTTGAATAGCTCAATTTTCTGTGTATGCTATAGCCAAATCATCTTCTGCAAAATTTGCTGCTCTACTTAGTCTTGTTTATTTCTGCAGTTATGCTTGATGTAAGACGAGTTTGATTTCCTGCTTTTTGAGGATTGTTTAGTATGATTCAGATACTGTACTGCTGTTGTGTGTTGGTGCTATGAGTTGTTTATTATTGACTTTTGTGTTCTTCTTCAGCGTCAGATGCGGAACAGAACATTGTTATATTTGTGTATCAGCCAGAAGGTGCGGGTTGTCTTCATTGTTCTTTTGTGTTTTTATTGCATTCCGGCTTCAGCTTTACCTCTTATTGTGAAACAATTCCTAAAGTTGGACCCTTTTTGTGCTCTTTAAAGGGGAACTAAGGTCAAAAATGAAATTTTAATGGATGATAGAGGGCAGTAAAACATGACTTCCAGTTTTTATTTCATGACAAAAGCTTATGTAGTTTTCAAGATATCTTGACCTAAAGTTCAGCAGCTACCATATTGATTTTTGATGATGTCATATGG
>JAOBRC010448122.1:0-11984 GCA_027575255.1 Scolionema suvaense
TTTACCCCCAGTTACATACTTATACTCCCGCTTTAGCAGAAGAGTCCTATAAAATGAGGTCCTGCCTTCGTCGGTCCATCACGAACGCATTTCCGCAAGTAGCTGCTCTATGGATTTTTCTGGAATTTAGTATGAAGGTGACAAGCCACAACTAAGGAAAATTAATGGAGCCGGAATTCTGAAATTTTGGCTTGCAGGTGGCAATTTATGCCCTAAAATGGCTATTTCTAGGGTTTTTTCCGAATATGTCATAGACAGTTCAACCTCTTTTGTCATTTTGGTGTGATTCTTAGGAGCAACCCTGCGTGTGTTATGAAGTATGTACCATGTCTGGAGAAATCGCGTTAGGCTTGCAGGTGGTATTTTATATCCAAAAATTTCTATTTTGAAGGTTTTTTCAAAATATTTTAGGAATGCTTCACCAGGTTTTTGGCGATTGTGGTCTGAATCTTATGCCTTTGAATCTTATGGCTTATGTCTTGTTTTTTCTTTATTCTAAGTTTGCATGAGTCCACTAATCTCTGATTTATTCATTTTTGGCGATAGACGGAAGGCGCTAATAAAGAGCTGAAACTTAGGGTTGTTCATTGGAATCGTATTAGAGACTCTCTGGCTACATTTAAAGGGTCACACCTACAGTGAGTCCAGAGCTATAGGTCAATTCTAGGCCGTTCATGCCGAAATTTGTCAAACGTCATGATTTTCGTTACTTTGTGCATCAATTTTGGTGTAGTGCACCTTCCCCCCACCCCTCCCCGGTACCATCAACGTACATCAAAGAGAAGGTTCCAAATATGGTTAGGCTTCGTATGATTTCATTATATATTTTGAATGTTGCTGGATGTTTTTGTATTTTCAGTGCCACCGTCTGCATTAAATCTGCGCACAAAATTTGCTGAGAATCAAGCTGTGATGACGTGCGAAACAACTCGAGCAAATCCTTCGCCCCGGTTTCGATGGGAGCGTGCCGTACCATGCTCTCAAGACATGTCCTGTAACTACACCTGGCTAGGTATTACTGAGTCCTCCGGTGTGACTGTAAGTTGGATATGCTCTTCACCTTTTTCATGTTGTGTGGCACGTTCGACGAAACCTGCATTTCCAAAGTTCGTTCTTTGATGAAGAAGTCTATATGAGGTCGTAATAAGTGTAGCAAGCAATGCAAATGGAAGCTTCTTGAGAAGTACCTTTCAGGACCTCTCCAATACTGGTGGTAGTAATGCGCTGCTATCAAAAATTGAAGTTGACGGTGATTTGTACTAGGCTTCGTTTTCTGACATTCCTTTGTTGATTTCTGAATGAGAATGCTGAGCTTCAAAATTATGAAGTCTTAGGGCTGTAGCTGTGTGTATTTGTACCATCGCATTTTGTAATACCTGTTGCATTTTGTAATAAATCTGTCGCATTTTAGTGCCACATTTTGTTATAACTCGAGGCATCGCATTTTATAATAAAATCATCGCATTTTGTAATAGAATTTAGCTGTCGCAGTTTGTAATAAATATATCGCATTTTGTATTAATTGTTCTGATTGATATTATACGACAAGTTACCATCTTGGCATGCCAAAGTAACAGCTTTTTGCTGTAATTTAGTGACTCTGAGACAAGATTGAAAGCTATCGTCATTCACCTGTACAAACGACGATAGAAACAATGGAAAACAATGAGAGCTATATCAAAGGCTTAAGTTAACACATTCTTAGTTAGTACTCAAGGTGGACGTAATATCAAAGTTACCTGCATGGTGAAAGCTTGGAACAAAAACTCATTTATTCACCTTTCAGAAAGACAATTGAGACTGTAGAAAATAATGGAGAGATATCGAGGACTTTAGCTGACAGTTTGTGCTAACCGAGGCGTAGGGCAAGTTTGAAAGACTTTTGTTGTCATGCAATGTACTCGGCCGATTTTGACTGAGTCTTCATGAAACATGTATTTTCAAGATCATGTTAATAATGTCTTCGTTAAAGAATTTAATGCCTTTATTGCAATCTGCTGTGGCACACTTAATCTTGATGTTTCGGGCAAAACCCACAAAATTGAACGATTAATTTATAGGGCGCTATGGCACAGAATTAACTCAAGCAGTCCCTATTCCACACTGTTGAGTTAAATAAGATGAGTTAAACTTCCACACTGTCAAATTGAAGAGTCGAGTTAAATACTAAACCAGTCTTATATAACTCGACAGTGTGAAGATGGCTGCTACGAAATGCGATGGTGCAGTATTGTTGACGATGCAAATTGTGTCTCGAATTCTGGAACCTTCTCACTCTGCACCAAAAGGAATCCACTGACGATGACTTTGTGAGTCATGAAAAGGGGTCCACTGACGATGACTTTATGAGTCATGAAAAGGAACTGCTGCTCTTTAAGGAGTGCAATTTGCACTAATTGAGAGTCCAGAATGAAATAATGTTAGAGAGTTGAATTCCTTATTTCGTTATTGTCTACAGATTACTACGAGAACAAGTCTAAGCATACTTGAGCTTCCCGCGCACAATGGCTCAGGTATGTACCGATGTGTCGCCAGTAACTCCGTTGGCAATGCAACCCAGATTGTTCGTGTTCCTGAATACTCTGGTGAGTGTGGGTTCTTTTTTTCTGAATTGCTTATCTTTATTTTATGTGTTGGAAGAATGCTGCTTGCTGATTCTGAAATTTCAAAAAATCAAAGCATGAATCAAGTTCTATCCGTAAAAAAGGCATGAACCATGAAAACAATCATGAATATTGCTGAAATCATAAAAATTCACGATAATATTGTGTATTCCATCGTTTTTCGTCCACACAACTAATAAACAGTCATCATGCCTCACCTGCATGGCCAACTGATATCGATAGTTACTGACATCGGCTGCTGCTCTTCTCTCCATGCCAATTGCTGAGGAATTACTGAGTCCCTACCCATCTCAATATTTGGGAATTCTTTTCAGAACCAGAGTCGTACTTTAAATTACATGTGCCAAAAGTGTTATTCCAAGTGTTCAGTGACTGTGTAAGAGGAAGACAAGTAGACAAGTACGTTTGAATTAGGCTATGAAGTGTAGCCGTGGGCCCTTGGAATTATGTCCCTGATTATAATACCTCTGAAATGTCCCTGTTGTGCTCGGAGCTAAAAAGAAGCGCTTTGGTCGTCCTCATTTTCTGTAGTAATAAATTCGTAAGCATGTGTTCTCTAACTTGGATACATGACTAATACCAGTGTCTTTAGCGAGTCTTTTAAGTTTTTTAGTTCCTTCTATTGATGCACCAACTCAGGCACTAGTTTATGAAAGATGATGCAATCTCTTAATGTGTCACTGAACAGAAGATTGAGACGATTTATTTTCGAATTGTGTGTAGAGATTCATTGTTGTTTGTCCCTCTGTATTAGCCTGTGGAGCGATCAAGAAGATTTATCTCATTTTGTTGCGTTTCATAAAAATTTTGCTGTCTTAGATCGCACACTTAGAATCCCCATATCCTGTCGCATATCTCTCTCATAATTGGCCCACATATCCTGTCGCATATCTGTCTCATAATTGGCCCACCTGGTGCATCCTTTTATGAAACATGCACTTTCATGACTTGCTTTCGTGTCCCTCAACAGAGAAGATGTTTGTTTTGCTTGATACGTTTTTCCTTTTTTCTTTTTCGTATTCATGATAAGTGTTTCATATGCTGGACTCGTTTTTTTGTGGGGGATCTGTATCGTGTTACTTATGTTTTCATTTGCCATTCGTTTTCATGTCATGCGCATTCTTTTCAGCATCGGTCGATTCTGGTGGGAAGGTGCTGGGATCAGAAATCATAGCTGGCATCGTGGCTGGTTTCCTCTGTATTCTTGTTCTCTGTGCCATCTTAATGTATTGCTATAAGAAGAATCTCCAGAAGAAGTATGCTCCTTACTTGCACCCTGATCCTCGATATAAGGTTGGTACTATTTTTTCCCATACAGTCTGATTAAAAGCAGTTGATATGATGGATACATTCTCTTCGTATGCTTTTTGTAAGTCTCGTTATGAATGAGGATAGAATGAGCGGAGAGAAATCGACGAGGTGGTCAATAGGGGAACAGAATATTTGAATTTTTGCGACGATACATTAAAATATGCTACTCGTGTTGTATCTGTATGTAATCCTTGTATGAGCTGCTCTTCTATCTTATATCTACTTTGCTTTTCTACATCATGTCTACTATGCTAGGTTTGTTAAGCAAGAAGCTAGAGTTTTTACTGCAGCTCTGTTGTTGACGGCTTCATGCAAATAGTACAACTCTAGCAATCCACATGTTCATATCGACAGAAAGATGACATAGTATTTCGTACG
The DNA here is from genome assembly GCA_027575255.1 of Scolionema suvaense. NCBI lineage: Eukaryota > Metazoa > Cnidaria > Hydrozoa > Limnomedusae > Olindiidae > Scolionema > Scolionema suvaense. Next base: position 4,314 of record JAOBRC010448122.1, read on the forward strand.
CTTGAAAAATAATCAAGACAAATTTGATATAACTAAAACGTTGTCGGAAACATAGTATGCGTCACGGGAAGGCCAAAATATGTAACAATTATTGACTTTACCGGAATTCTAATTAACGTACCTACGTGTAGCATTTTTTTTTAGCAGACATGGGTGATTACAGTCGATGCTAAAGATCATATACAGTAGACTACAGGTTATTCGAACCTCCAAGGGAAGTTGAAAATTGGTTCGAATAACCGGGGTTCGAATAACTGCGTTTTAGCAGTTGAATTATGCGAAACCAAGGAAAATAAGAATTATTTCGAATAAGCGTGAACTTGGAATAACTGTAAGTTCGAATAACCGGCAGTCTGCTGTACTGCATTGTACTTACGGTGTACAATAGTTGCATGGTGACAGGGTTTGTAGAGTTTCCTCACTAAGACTTATTATTGAACCGCTTTGAAGAAGGGTAACTCTGCTTGTTTCAATTTAGGATGTCTCTCTTGTATATTCATATTATTGATGTTTTACTCTGTTGTTTCATTATAGCTTGATCCGAATCGAACGTTATTCGAACAAAGCATAGAACTTCCCTATGACCCGGAGTGGGAGTTTCCCAGAGAGAGATTGGAATTCATTCGGTTGATTGGATCAGGCGCGTTTGGTGAAGTATCTTTCTGCACTGCCAAAGGTATCTTAGCTCTCTGCCCTCGTGATAAGTCAACTATTGCTGCTAGAAGACGAACGAAGCTCAGGTTGAATGAGAAGGTTCCAAAAAGCATCCTGAAATGCTTTCTTGATGATGACATGTGCGATCAAACATTATTTGTCGCTGTTAAAACTCTAAAAGGTATGTTTCTGTGTGAATAAGGTCTTATCGCTAGTAATGTAAAGCTGAGTTTACATTGAGTGTCGCGCCTCAGTGCGGTGCTCACATTATCGTGTAACACTTCAATGAATACATCTGAATTGCATGCTTTTACTGCGCTTATTGCATCCTAATGTGTGTCATGAATGACCTTTCAGCGATTATCAGAAGGTCAGAATATGAAAAACGCGCGACTCTGCGACAAAGTTTGGACTTTTTCAAACGTTCTACCCGTGACCTTGCGACAAGCAGGAGGTCTGCGCATTGCTTTGAAAATTCGGTCATGTGGCTGAGTCCAGCGGCTCTGCGACACTCAGTGTGAATTTAGCGTAATGATGTCTCTCCATATACGTCTTCATGATCCTCCTATATCGTATGTAGTAGTGTCTGTTTGTGCTGCACTTCGGAATCCTGCGTTTTGCAGTTTCTTTCAAATTGAGTATTTATGTTTCAGCTAACCCATCTGATACTGAGTACAAAGATCTGGCGTCAGAAATCAAAGTTCTGATTCATCTCGGCGAGCATCCCAACATTGTCAATTTACTGGGTGCTTGTACAAAGGGAGGCAACTTGTGCGCCATATTGGAGTTTTGTCCGTATGGCAGCTTGAATGCATTCTTGCGATCAAATCGTGAATACTTCTCACCGCACTGGTCCAAGCTTTCCAACAATTCTGATGCAGAGTTCAGTTTCTTGGATGCTACGTGCGCTGCCTTACAGATTGCAGAAGGAATGGAGTTTCTGGCTAGTAGAAAGGTGAAAAAGTTCATAGAGCAAGCTTGTGAACTGGTGGAAATGATAGTTTTGATTGTTTTTGTTTAACTATTTGCATATGTAGTCCTGTCACTGTTTAATGATTCATTGATTTATGTACGATTTACTGTATGTATGATTAGAGTTGATGATGCAATATGGCTCTCACAGTTTCATCATAAATTATAACACTGCATAACCATCTTGTCATCTAATACATACGGCTTTGAGCTGAGGAACGTCTCTCACTCTTGGCTGCTCGTTGCATGTACTTCTTTATTAAAGTATATCGATGATATCACCCTGCCTTGCCTTCTCGAGGCGAATTTGGATTATCTTTGAAGTAATGTGCAATTGTCTCCATGTCTTGGAGACTGTTTCGCTTTAAGTCATTTCCATTACACGCTTTTTTCATAAGCAATACGAGGCTCAAACCTTTAAAAAAAATTAGCTAGAGCTAAGTAAGAACCAACCTGGACAAGGCCCAAAATGCGAAATTTTTTACAAAAGCAAAAAAACCGTAGTAGTGTAAAAAAGAACATTTTAAAAGCTATCAATTTGAAAACAACTTTCCGATGTTCCTTGGAGCTACAATAACACTTTACAAGAACATCCAAAACTCAAACAGAGTAAAAAAACGCATGTCTAATGCTAAAATTTTGATAAATCCTCAATGGTCAATTAAGCAACAGCTTAGCAACAATCGAGCCTGCATGGGAGGTAAACGTAAGCAACAAGCCACAATCTTAAGCAACATCAAGCCTAAGACGAAAAATTGTGCTGCTTATAAAAACAAGTGTGCATGCTTTTAATTAAACTGTGCTGCCATCTCCCATGTGTAATTGACTAACTCACTCTACTGCGCAGGTTGTGCATCGTGATCTCGCCACACGTAATGTTTTGGTTGGGGAGAACTTTGTGATGAAGATCGCTGATTTCGGTTTAGCCAGAGATATAAATGTAGACGATAAGTATGTAAAAGAAAGCAGTGGCATGCTGCCAGTCAAGTGGATGGCAGTCGAATCGCTTTTTGATAAAGTTTACACGTCCAAGACTGATGTGTAAGTCATCTTCTTATGTATGTCGATATTTTTGATTTTTACTTGGCATGAATTAGTAAGTGGAAATATTTAAACGGTTTTTTCTGCTTGCAAGTACTGCCACTATCCACGTCCTGTATTATTGGACAAAACAATGTCGGACAAACGTGATTAATTTTTTTTGAAGGTAACGAAAATATTGTGCAACGAATTTTTTTGTCCTCAAGAAAATTTAAAATTTGCCTATATAAATTTTTTTCTGCATGGGCGTTGCTTTGGGTGGGTCATGTCGAATAATTGTCATACCAGTATTTTTAGCGCAAGGATTTCGCCGGCAGAAATTAATGAGATGCACTAAATTATCGACTGCCTTTGATATTTGATCAAGGTGGAAGAAATTCTCAGAAAATGTGCAACTGCAACCGAAGAGTGCGAAGTCCCTGAAGGCTAAGATGGGTAGGGGCTCAGTAAAACTTAGCACTGAGTGATGGTGAAGCGATGAACAGAGAATGCGAATCTGCAATTCGAGAAAACCTTCACTTCGTCGACCGAATTCAGCAACCAAAGAGGTTCTTGCTTAAAAAATCCATGGAAGGAAAAGTTAGATTGGAGTAAATTCTTTTCGTCGGATAAAAGTGACGAAGGTTTTCGGGGCTGCCAAATTTTGTTCTTTTGACTGACATTGTTTTGTCTAATAAGATATGAAGTGTTGGCCAATTGACTGGATTGACAGTGGAAATTTCGTCTGATTCAGTGACACTGCTCTCAATGAAGAGAAACGAAGCTTTGTTTTTACTGTATTATCCGCCGTTCTGTTTTATCTATTTAGCCGGTGACCAAAACATTAAAATTTGCGTCTATTTTTCACAGTTGGTCTTATGGCATTGTCTTATGGGAAATCTTTACAATGGGTGGTTCTCCATACCCTGGTTTACCCATGGACGAATTGTATGACTTCCTGCGGTCTGGTGGCCGAATGAAGAAACCAGGATCGTGTCCGCCAGATATTTATGAGGTCATGAAAATGTGCTGGCAAGAAAATCCAGACTCAAGACCTTCGTTTACTGAGCTAGTTGGTGCTTTGGAAGCTGTCATCGATAGTAAAGTTCTTGTAAGTTGTTTTACTTTTCTTTGGTCCCACTTTAGCCTACTATTTGAAGCTATTCTCATAGGTTGGTTAGCTTGCCCCTCCAGAAAATCATACGTTATGCTGATACACGTTGTTTTAAAAAAAAGAACGTACCTTTTTGGGCAATGGCTTCAATGTTCTTAACTTAGATCAGAATAAAACCTAAAAATGTTCTTAGCTTGTTGTTATGTAACTGTTGCAGAAAATCTGTGTTGCTGTCAAATGTCATGTTTATGGTACTCAATTGATAGAAAATTAATCTGGATCGGCAAAACATAATACTTGACTGCCAAACAGTCAGTCTCTTGCCGTGAATTCTGTAGAGAATCCTGCTTTTACAGAACACATGTTTTTTTGCTCGAAGCCTTTAACTTTTATCTCTTCAAAGTCTTACGTTCTCATAAACTTTGTTCTGACAGAAAAAAATGCGTAGTATAATTTCTGTATCTGTAGATCTGTACTATAAGTTTTATTGTTGGCATGTTTGCGTACCGCAGTCGGTCTGATGCCTTCATCAGTGAACACACTATTCCACGTTCAAAACTCTACTTCTGTTATCAGGGTTCAAATTTGGAACGATTTGAACGATTACGAAGCTGCACGTCTGAATCAGAATATCTCGTTCCGAAAGACCCACCTCGGAAGAAGAAAGGCTCACTGGATACACTGCTAAGCGTCCGCAAAAAGTTAGTAAGTTTTGCTGTTAAGACTATGTGCCGATAATAATTGATGGTATACGATCCTCAGACATGAAATAGTTGGGTTTTTTCAGTTTCCGATGGAGTTGTTTTTGTCTTACTTCTATGAATGCTAAGAGTCAACGAGTTACCAATGGCAGCTGACAGATATCGGGTAATTTTTGTCTGGTCCTCTCGAATTCGGAAGATGGCATAAATATTTTTCTAGATATTTTATACGTCTTAGATTCTCAATACGCAGCAAAACCCAACTCTCTGTTTACGGTTGAATTTGTCTAGACTGTGCTCTATCATTGTATATTATTGGTCAAGTTTTGGAACGCTTTCGCACATTTTTGTTTTAATTTGTTCCTTCCAGTATTAGCTTCACCATCCCGCGTAAGAAGTCGATTGATGTAATGCTACGCGAGGAAGAAGTGACGCAAGCAGAACTTAGTCCGATTGCTGAGCACCGATATGTAGACCTAATAGACGAGGAAGATGAAGAAAATAACACAGCGCAGACCATGATCTGAGTGGAACGTGTAATCCGAATGAAGGATGGGAAATATAGCATATTTGCTGTGCGTAGATGATGACCCTCTAAGAAGAGTTGACTGCAAATGATGCATATTCTTTTATGGCTCTTCAGGGCAAAACTGGTGAGATTCCTTAGGAATACACTGAAGATTGTGGCAGTTCGATTCAGAAGCGATTGATGGTTCTCAGCATTCGTAAAGTGCTGTTACCGTGCACCAGGCTACTAATCAGGTATCACGCCTGGTTCCCCTCTGAATGAATTGGTTTGGTGCAAACGTCATCATTTGTTTGAGTGGGTGAATCAATAAACTGCGCATATCTTCCTCTGATGACAACCAGATATACGAATTCGATTAAAGCCATGTAGTGCCCCATATACGTACCTTAATTGGTCAGCTTCTCGGAAGGTGTTCTACTCGAATAGAAAATGCTGACATATGGAAGCGTGCTACGTCAAACTATGACGTTCTGATACGCACTTTTGTAGACATAGTTATTATGCCGAAAAGTAGGCAGGGATTTCGTTACTGTTGCGATGTATTAAAAAGGCTATGCCAGAGTAGTGGGCATGTGAACTGTCGAAGAATGTTTGGAAAGTCTTGTTCGTTGATTTCTGCTTCTTCTATTTTATGCTGATGTCACTTGTATTACTTAAAAGTCGCTGCTGGACAGATGACGTAAGCTGTTTATAACGCGATTGGAATTCGTGCATGGATCAGTCGTCACCGTATCTTTTAATGATTATTCGTGCAGCTGGGATATTTTTGTCTCCGTGTCTTTCACTGTTTAATGATTATGAACACTTTCAGATTCATGAAGCCTCCTTCTTGCTTACTGTTTCTCTGCCTCGTGGAGAATGTACTTCGATGATTCTAGTGAGTTGTATATTGCAGTTGTTTTTGTGCAATTATAAAGAGGCCAACTCAAGGGCTGTATTTGTTGGCGAGGAAGATCAGCAAGAGCGTTGTTGGGTAATATTAAAGAAAACATCACTTGGACGGTGCAATATTCTTTTACCGAAATTTGATCGACGTAACACCCTTCCCAACAATGAGTGTATCATCGGTATTGTAGGTTTTTTATTGTCTGTGTATCATGGCCTTCGTCTCTTGCGGGAACATTTTTGCCTTTTAGTTAGACGCCTGGAGGTTGCTATTAAAAGCGTGCGCATACTTTAAATCGTTTTTTGCCTGCCTTCTTGTTATGGTTTTCTTCTGTAGTACCGTCGTCATGGCAACAGATCTATGTTATGGCCTAGTTGTCGTCCATTGTTGCGGAATATGATATTATATTGTGGAAGTACTTGCTATGTGTCGTACTTCTCTACGATTTGTATTAAAAACGGTTGTTGGAATAAGCTGTTTTTTGTTCTGAATGGGATGACGTCATTGAGTGACGTCATTAAAATTATACATAGATATAGATATATACTATTTTACAGTGTGGGAAGCTCGTTACATTTGAGCTGATCGAGGCCTCTGTCTCACGTTGATGATATGCAGTCAATGTTATATATAGTGTACATTTGGTAGCCAATTTTGATTTTGATAGATTTAATTTTTTGATACTATGAGCAAGACGATTTTTCATTATGATTTTTGTTTAGTTGGTAATAGATTTTCAATTTTTTTGTGTTGTAATGCTTGATGGACGGTGCGCAAGGTGTTATGCAGTGTAACAAATTTCCTTGTTTTCCAAAAGCGATTTTTTTTAGTGTTGTTTCTTTGTCGTTCTTATTTTGAGGTGTTGTCGTCGTGTACTGTGTTTTAAGGTGCTTTCGTCGTGTACTGTGTTTTTTGTCGTTCTTGTTTTGAGGTGCTGTCGTCGTGTACTGTGTTTTGAGGTTTTGTCATCGTGTACTGTGTTTTGAGGTGTTGTCATCGTGTACTGTGTTTTCTTTGTATTCGTGTATGCTTGCTGTTGATTTATTCGTTTCACTTGAAATAGAGTCGACGGTCGACGCTCGTTATCCCAACTACCCATTATCACGAACTTCCCTCTATCTCGAACTAAAGTTTGGGTCTCTTGGACGTGAAATACTAAGAAATTCATCGCTTTATCTCGTACGTTTTGATCGATCCTGTGGGAGTTCGAGATACGCGCGTTGACATCAGTTTCTTTTAGTGTCACTTGTTGATATACCTGTGCGAAAATGCGTTTTACATCGAATTCCAGTGCCCTCAATTTTTCGAGTACATCAGTTAAAATTAAATTACTGGTTGCTGACTGTTAATGTCTGCTTTGTGTGTTTGGCTGATGATTGTTTGCGTGTGTACTTTGCTTGTTTGTACTTTTACAAGAATTTTTTGTTTGGTCGGTAATTTTAGTAAGGTATAGTATAATGCATATGACAAGAAAACATTCAACAAATAAACCATTGTTTATTTTGTTGTGTCCTTTTTTATGTCTGTCCCCTGCGCAGAAATCTAAAGATTGCATTTCCCGTATTTTTTCCTTGAAAGTGATCCTGCACATAAGAGGACTATATCTGTTAGATCCTTGCTACTCATGACGTCGGCTATTGCTTACGTGAGTCGTAACTTTCGGTTTGAAATAGGTTTCTATGCTTAATACGTAATGTGCAAGTAGGGAACTGATCTCAAGTTTGTTTTTTAAGAATTCATTTTCTTCGAAATATTTTACAACACGATACCCACATTCGTCGCCAAAGTGGCAGTT
>JAOBRC010448233.1:0-11983 GCA_027575255.1 Scolionema suvaense
TAGGGGGGCCATTATGCCACCAACACCCCCCACCCCCACCCCCACCCTGGTGTGGATAGGGTTAAGTTGCTTTTGTGGGTAATCTAAATGCTGATATCATGATGTATATTTTGACTTGTTAGCCAAGTTAGTTGAAAATAGTTATTATGATGCTGCAATTACCGCTAAGACTCCAATATGCCCTCTTCTTTGGATAAGCCCTGCACCCTTCGAATAAACCCCGCTCCAACCTCAATTTTTCCCCACCTTCGAGGTGTCATCCAAATGAAATAGTTGAATACTTGCAAAAACCTACAAAATTGGTATATTCATGCGGAATAATTGTTGATCAGTTGATTCTTCTTTTCTCCTTTAAGCCATTCAGAATTCCAGAAGAAAACTATATTCATGAGTCAAAATCATCGGAAAATTACGGAAAATCCGATATCAGAGAGGGCTTCCTGGAATACAAATTTTATGTGCATTCCCTAGAATAACCCCCATCCCCAAGTCAATTTCTGACTAATAAGCCCCCAAAGGCCTAATCGACTCATTACGGTAGTTCGAATTTTATGCCAATGACTATTAGTGATTTGTTACTTGCTTATCTTTGCAGGCAAACGGCGATTTAACATCAAAATATGGAAAACGTTTACAGATTGCTTCAACTGCTTACCCATCGCAGCAATTGTCGATGAAAAGATTTTCTGCTGTCACGGAGGTGAGCATATTTAAAATAATATGAAATTTGTTAACATATGCAGTGCCCTGACTACCTAACATATGCGAATATTGCTGATAATCCTGCTCTGAGTAAAATGATTACCTTATTACGTCAAATTAATCCTGCTCTGAGTAAAATGATTATCCCTTGTCTGCATGGTCAGCATATGTGGCTTTTGTGCAAAGAACTGAAAGTAATCGAAGTTTCACTACCCACAGCTGTTCCTAAGACGGCCGATTAAAATGTCCTTTAAGTAGTGTCTGTGACTAGTCTGGCTCTTCGTTGAAGCAAATTTATTTTTAAAAATCACTTTTGCAGGCCTATCTCCAGATCTTCAGTCCATGGAACAGATCAGGCGGATCATGCGACCTACAGATGTTCCCGACACTGGTATGTTTATGTTATGTTGTTGTTTTAGCAGCAGAGCTGGCTTTTGGTTTTATATTGGGCTTACTATAGACACATCAAAAGATAGACCAGTAGGTGTTATACAGTCAGGATTCCCAAACACCTTCTCTTGGGTGTGTGTCATTTGCCTGCAGGGTGATCTCCCCGCTGCAGCTATGCAGAGTATGGTCGCACTTACTGTGAAGAAATGGTAAGTTACTCTCTATGCATTCAGCTGGTTTGTTTCGAATCGGGAAAGGCTGTCGTACTTATTACTATGTATAAGGAGCTAGTAATGTCCGATATATCTATCTGAAGGTGGATTTCCACCTGAGCGATTTGGGCAGCGAAGCGAATTTTTTCGCTTTTGCGCATGCGCAGTAATTGAAATGTGGGCCGCACGTGTTCGTCGCGGTAAAAAAAAAAATAGTTGCATCCTATTCAACTTTTTTGAAGGCAAATTTTTCGCTGCGGCGAAAGCTTCTCTTCGCCACAACATTCGCTCTGGTGGAAATTCGGCTTGACAGACCCAGTGCATATGAATTGGGAACTCCGTCCTGCCAAGACGGGGAGCTGCGGAGAACCAGAAACACAAAATTTTGAAGTGTTCTGCTGGTCGTCCCTCACTCGACAATGAATCATATGCCTGTACACCTGAGTTCCTGACCATGGTACACTATTAGTTGACTTCGTTCCTTAATAAGGTTTACACTTTCACACTATTCTTGACAGCTTTCAACATTTGGGTGCCCGAGGAACACGAGAAATACTGGTAGCTCATCTGGCCACTTCATCTCCATCAAAAGTGCGGGATCACTCTCTATAGGTTCTAATTGAACATTTACGTCATACCCATTAATCATAGACGTTCTTGCTGTTGATTCCCAAGTTTGGAAAAGTAACTGGTTAATGGTGAGAGAACTATGCATAAGGAACGTAAGATATCAGGGAGGTGTCGCCTCTGTAGGGCATCGTGTGGGCCTTCATTTATATATTGCTACCAAATGCAATGTTTGAGGCGAGGTGAACTTCTTTTTTTCGTTTTTCATGGCAGTGACTGACATTTTATACGTTTTTCAGGCTTACTATGTGATCTGCTGTGGTCTGATCCTGATAAAGACATTCAAGGTTGGGGTGAAAACGACAGGGGAGTCTCCTTCACTTTCGGTGCTGATGTTGTTGCGCGTTTCTTGAACAGACACGATCTCGATCTTATATGTCGCGCTCATCAGGTAATGTCTTTTCTATCTTACAATACTGTCTGTTTGTACTTTTTGTTCACGCATCATGTTACGCTGGCTAAATTTCCCCTTGCCAGTGGAATAGGTCTCACGAATATCTTAGCGTATATGGCTTATCGCGTTATTGCTTTTGTTTGTTTGTTTTTCCTGTGGAAATGCAGTCATTGTTTATGAGTGATTAACCTACTGTTACATTCGTCGAATAACCTTCAGTGCTGTCAGAAGTCACTTTTTGGACCGCTGTTCAATCTTGTATTGCATTTGTTTCTGGTTTAGGTCGTTGAAGACGGATATGAATTTTTTGCGAAACGTCAATTGGTGACTCTATTTTCGGCTCCGAACTACTGTGGCGAGTTTGACAATGCTGGTGGAATGATGAGTGTCGATGATACTCTTATGTGCTCGTTCCAGGTAGGTTTCTCTTTCGTGGCATAGTTTCTTTCTTGAACGTGGGCATTGGCTCATGTTTGCCGATGCCATTAGTATGGATTGGTTAGCACCAGAAAACGTTGTGTGATCTCCAACAAAGAAAAGTTTTACTACTTGCTGTAACTTGTGATACACCTAAATGTAGGCGCTTTTTCGATGAGCCGCGGACTGATATTGCTCCTGTCGTTTGGGAAGTAGATAGGATTCCTTCACGACGCAAAATTGAAATTTGGACCCCCTGGTCAAGAAACGTCAATTTTAGTTGTAGAAAGCAGAGGTAGCGGTTATCTCCAAAATCATTTGAGGTGGTGTTCTTTTCACTCTTCATATTCTAAACGCATCTTTATCTGTATGAATGTTATGATGATGAATGCTTGCCATGGGCTAAATTGATAGAGTTGCTTTTGACCTGTCAATGCTTTCATTTTTCGTTGCAGATTTTGAAGCCAGCCGAGAAAAAAGCGAAATATCAGTACGGTGGGATGAACGGCGCTCGACCAAATACACCTCCTCGGAACCAGCAGGCCAACAAGAAAGCGAAAGGTGGCAAATAGTGTATGTAAACCTGGACTGGTTCTGTGAAATTAGTCGTCTAAATGCTGTTGTACATAGGTGGCATAAAGCACGTGACCCGCCGTGGAATGGCGCTGCTGGTGCAGCGTGTTTGATTTGAAAACTGACCAACTTATGAGCATGTTTAAAACTTACTCGTGGATGGGGGCTTGCCTTTCGCTTCACTGTTGTTCCGTATTTGGTTGACACTTAGTTGAGATTCTTCGTTATCACTCGGGTTGTTGCTTTGCGCGTGTAATTTAACCAATTGCAGATGATACCCATTTGCTTACTATCTTCTGCTATGTTCATTCGTATAGAAATTCCGTTCTATCCAATTACTTGGAAGATTCCGTCGATTATGCCTTACCGATAGTCACTTGGTACTTTTTGGCAGATAGTCTGCTTTTGTTTTGTTTGATTTTTCCTTCTTTTTTTTTTGCTTCTTTTTTTGTCAAATGTTGCATTTTCTTTGCTTGATAGTAGGGGGTGTGATTTGTGTAAGTAGCAGTTGATGTACTTGCTTTTCGATCGATGGAAGCTTTCTTATGACTACAGCTGCCCCTCTCCCATCAACCTGAGTCACAACACCACTCTGAGTTTGTCATCCAGCTAACAGAACACGGTATTTAATGAGAGACAAAGCATGATCTTCTTATATGCAGCGGAGTCGGGTTGTAGTGAATTTTGTTGTTTTCGTCGGTTATGCTGTTTATTGACTTGATTTCGTTTCCTTGGGCTCTGCATGGCTTTGTTTAGCGAATGCTGATTTGTGTCACGATTTTAATTGCTTTTTAATATTATGTAGCAATGTGTGTAATGTGTGTCGTTTGTTGTTGTGCTTTACTATACGCTGTTTGCTATTTCCGCTGAACATCTTGGATATGACTATATGCTAGCCTTCCTTTGAGAATATTGCTCCATTTTGGTTTTTTAAACTGTCAATTAGGAAGCGCTTCTCTATGTTGCGTTGAGGTGACATATAACATTGTACTTGGGCTATTGTATCTTTTTCTCCGTGCTTTTCATTTTTGCTCTTATTAACATGTATGTAAGTATATGTCGTGTTGTTACTTACTGACATAGCCGCTATAGACGTCGTCAATGTCGCGGAGACATTCAACGTCGATATGGTAATACGTAGTGTAAGCATATACACTGTGTTTGTTTATTGTATGTATACACTGTCGAATCGAACAAGATGTGTTTGATACGTTGTAATTGAGTTTGGTTTTTTGACTGATTGAAATCGAGGATTTCCGTCCTGTCTTTTCGAAGGTGAAAATAAATAAAACTTTTTCTTCAATATGCAAGTTGACTGCCGTGATCCAGTCACAGTGATCCGTATTCAGTATGGACTGTTTGAATTGTTAGGTATGGACCCTTAAACATCGAACAAGAAGCCTTACTATGTGAAGATTCTTGCTCTATGTTACGGCTTCTGAACCATTTATGAAAACTGGAGTGTTCTTTGTATGTTGGATTGATAAAAGGATCCTCAGAGTCTGCCTCCTACCTGTTCGACACCTTTATTGCAATATCTGCATAGCTGGTTGGGGAAGGTCATGTCACTCAGATGTTATCGATTAGGTACTTTGCTTTAATCGAGCCTGCTTGAATGTGCGTCTCTTCCAACAGTTTTTATGCAATACAAGATGAGATCTGGTGTATTCTATACTGTACTATACAGCGTTGATACGAATTTTAAACGTAAGGCCATTCGGAAAGTACGTATGCTCTTGGAGGGAGGAGGGGGACAACCTTGAAAACGAACAAAACAGAACATGGAGAGGGGGTGTGCAGCCAAAAGCGAACGTATGGTTTAAAAAAAAAAAAGACGCCAAAATATTTGCTTCACAGTTGCTATGCTGTCAATTTTTTTCCCCAAAACCATTTGCAACTGGAACCTACAGGGTGGGCTAAGCAATTTTAGTAGTAGCAACGATGATTGCTTCTAAGGTGATCAATATTTTTTTTCATTTCGATGTCTTGAGGTTTAACTGCACGCCCGTGTGTGGGCGCAGCGCTTGCGTGTGTCCGAACATGAATTCTTTATGTGTGTGCGTGAGGAACGAGCAGTATTGGTCTCTTTCTTTCAAAAGAGAGGGCGATATTTTGGTTTTTGTAAAATAACCATACGAACAAGGGGAGAGGGGGTGGGCTCTGGACCAAACGAACATGGGGGGAGGGGCGTTAAAAAATTGATCAATTTCGAGCGTGCGTATGGCCCCCATGCATTCATCATTTAAATTGGGTTGACGAGAAAATTTAGTCTCACTTTTTCATATACAAGATCATCCGGGCTTGATACTAACCTTGAAGGGTCTTCCAAACCTTTCTTGCGATCAAAAATGAAGTTTTAGTGGATGATAGAACTCTCTAAACATAACATACAGTTTTATTTCATGGCAAGTTCTTCTGTGGTTCTGGAGATATTAATTCCAAAGCTCGGTAGCTACTGTCTTGCCACTAATAGTGCGTGATGTCAAATGTAAAACTTGTGGTATACAAGCTCGAGATTAAATTTTTTTGGAACACTCATTTATCTCAACGCCTGATAGCTGAAGATCCATCTGAAGACATAACTGAAAGCTTCAAGCTAGCTACTGGATATCTGCAGATCAGCATAAACTTTCATCATGAAATGAAGACTAAATATCATGCACTGTGCTCTGACATGCATCAAACTCGTGATTTTGTCTATTATTATTATTTTTTTTTTTTTTTTTTTCGAATACCTCAGTTGACCGAAAATCTTTTTGCTACCGAATGAAAAACTATGTGCTTTAAAACTGTAAGTTTCTTTATCTGCAAGTAAAAAGGTGAAACGGCTTTCGATGACTAAGCATCGAAATACAGATCGAGTCTAGTGAATGCCAAGTTTCAATGGAGTTGACGGAGCGACAGAATATTCCACGGGGTGACTAGCAGACCCTAAAAACCCTGACTTTCTTTTTAATATGGCCTCGAAAGGCATTGAAGTTTGACATAATTACCCTGAGGACCCTGAAATTTTAAAGATTTTTTCGAGATTTGTTTCTATATATTTTACGTCGCTTAGTTGATATGTTGTATCCACCACGATATATACATCATATCAACTAATTTTCACTGCACTCGATGCTATCTCTGCGAATTTATTAGTTTACTAGCACACTGCTCATTGCTATTATCATTGTGTGCACTGTACGCCGATGTCCCTGAAAAACTTGCTTCTACCTTAAGGGGATGTATTTTGCGTGGACTTATTTTTGCGAAACAGGCATTTGCATTGAAAATGTGTGGCAGTAATGTAGCGAATGCGTATCAACGAAGTAAAAGGGGAAAGTTATCGACACACAAATTGAGAGCACATTGTTATTGATTAAAGATCGAAAAATTAGTTACGTTCGCTTGTGGTCATGTTGAAAAAATTAATCGTCGCAACAAAAAAAATCCCCTTACGGTAACCCAGAAAATTTGCCAGAAATTTCCTAAGTAACACTGAATTTGATGATGAAAATTTGCCAGACATCCTGTTGAATGGCCCTTTCCTTAGCACATAAATGCGAGATGTAGCAGGCCCAACTCCTGAAGAGGAGTCCATGTTTTCGGACTTAAAACTGGTATTGACGTCTGGTGTGGCTAAAGATTGTAGTGATAACTTATTGTTGCAAGTGTTACTATGGAGCGATCAGTATCTAGGAAAATCTGGCCTTACTGAGTCTAAGGTTCTTACTAGCAAAATACTTTGAAGCTGTTATGAGCGATGCGAACTAAAGTTATAGTTCTTTACCTATTCTGTTCTTTGGCCTACTCACTTTCTCGTTCCACCAAGTTTCAACGGTCACCAACTCGTTCCAAGTGTTTAGGGAGAGGAGGCCTGCGTACACTGTAATCTTGTGTTCTTTGGGACTACATCAGCATGGTTCCTAAGTGCTGAGTTACGAAAAAGTGAATTTTGCAACTTTCGCTTCTATTTGTCTTCATGTGTCCGAGAAAGAATTTCACCTTAAAGCGAAACTGTAAATAATTAAACATGCTGTAGGCATAAGTGGGCCCTGAAGTCATGAAAAATTTAAGCATAATCGAGGCTGAGCTGAAGTTACCAGGAAATTTATAAAAAAATGTTCTCCCAATATTTTTCAAAGTATAAATCTGGAAAGATCTCTCGGTAGATATGCTTAGCGTTTGTACCTTTTTTACCCTAAAAATATGCTTATAAGTATGTTTTAGTTCATAGAATCGAAGGTTAGATTATTTGCTTACATGCCTATACCAGTAACTTGAATTCACCTGCTTTGTACTATTTCTTTTTTTTTTTTTTTTTTGCTTCTTGTTTTTTTTTGTAAGTTAATAACTATAGATGTTCTGATCTAACCAAGTAGACAAACAGACTACACACACATTTTTGCTACTACTAGTTTCATGTGTCTTCACACAATCATCAGGCACTACAACTAAGGCTATCTCAAGGTTACAGTAGCTAAGGCAGCTCAGTGGCTAATGATGTTCTGATCTAAATTTTCTTTGTCTGTTTAAGAAACAGTAGAAACCTTTTGGTTCGATCTCACAAACTCTTTGTCATTTAGAAAAAACAAATTTGTTATTGACAAATCTACTGCAGCATCATGCATAAAGGGGAATAGTGGTCAAAAATGATATTTTAACAGATGATAGAGCTCAATAAAACGTGACATGCAGTTTTTATTTCACGACAGAAGCTTATGTAGTTCTAGAGATATACAGTCTCGAAGTCCAGCAGCTACCACCTTGATTTTTGATGATGTCATCGAAGCACATTGCTCAGTGTCACCATTTCCTTAGTAACGCATATACCAACGTTATTTTCTCAAGTAGATCTTTAACATATTACCTAGCTCTATAAGAAAACGAAAGACACAGTCTTTTACAACAATTCAATATGGAGTATTTTGGCAACAAAGTTTAGATAATTAGGATAGTGCCCCGGTGACATCATGCATGATTATTGGCAAGATGGCAGCAGCTGAACTTTGGGGTTGAATATCTCTAGAACTACACAAGCTTTTGTCGTGAAATAAAAACTATATGTCATTTTCTAATGAGCTCTATCACCTGTTAAAATATCATTTTTGACCAATGTTCCCCTTTAATATTACGCTTATTTTTTTGCACTTCTTACCGTAAGTATGCTTATAGCTGTCCTGCTCATAAAAAATCAGTGTATGACATAAACATGCAGCCTTTTTAGTGCAAATCTGGTTCTTCCACCAAGAATGGGAACAGTTCCGGTGTCGCGGTAAATTTAGACTCGTGAAATTAAGAACTCATCTCCTGGGCAATGTAGACTTTTCGGATTTTGTTTATCTGGGAAATTAAGATCTGAGAGGAAAGTTAGGACTTCGAAAAACCAGAATAAATTTCATGTTTTTCATGAGAACTTCAATTTTTCGGTGAAGTGGAAAAGCGCACCACCAGAAAAGCCTAACATGTGTAATTTCACTGTTTTAAAAGATTTTTGTCTTTTCGCAAGTTTTGAAATCTGAAAAAATAAAAATGTACTAAATTTTGTGAATAAAATCGCGAAATCAAGTACCCTGAGGTAATTAATATTTGCGGAACTATTTTTTGCGATAGAGGGAGCCAATGCAAAATATTTTGCGGAACTAATTTTTGCGAATCACATGCATTCATAGATTTTGCGAAATCGATTTTTGCGAATCAGGTAGTTAGGACGGGCGTTAGTGATCACGAAAGGCCTGAAATAGTATTCATATTCGCCTGACCTTCATTTTTTGTTTTTCTGAATTTTGATTGCTTTTGCAGAACTAAGTTTTGCGAATAGCAGATTTGAAACGTTTTGCGGAACTAATTTTGGCGAAAAGTGCACAAATTCGCAAAAATTAGTTCGCAAAAATTAATTACCTTAAGGTACAATGAAGAATCCTAAATGAAATGAAATAGTCGCGAATGGTTTTTGGTATGGAATTTTCGCTATAGAAGTTTGATTTTGATCACATGAAATGCAAAGGTTCTTCGAATTATTGGGTTTTAACTGAAAAGGTACTTTACAGAAAACCGAAATGTATAACAGTTTGATGAGCTTTTCAGCCAGAACGCATGCTTGGCAATATGCTAAATTGTAACGAATTTGAGCTTTGAATAATTATGCTAGTAAAAAATCTATCAGCAAAAAAATTAGCTTCAAAGACGATGACTATAACGTTTCTCTTTGAAAAAATGCATTTCCAAATATTTTGACTGCGCGGAACGTAAACTAAAAAGGTACAACGAAAATAAATCGTTTTTTTCTTCAACACAGCATTGCCTGCACTTCTGTCAAGTGTTCGTAAAAATAAGGAACAAATTACGTACAAGATCCTTGCTTCAAGTTAGTCAGGAAATGTATAATAAGAACTATTGTGGGAAATTATGTTAAAAAGTCTGCGTTTTTTCCTTGTTTTTTTTTCGTTTTTTTGTTTTTCGTTTTTTGGTCTTACTTTCCATACAACTCTTGAAGTCAAAATATACCGTCAAATTAAGACTTCAAGGACCTAATTTCCTTGGGTCTTAGTTTACCGTTTCATCGAAAAATTTTGGCTGACTGCAAAACGTCGAACTATATGTTGTCCTTCATATTCTGCTGTTTTTCTGTCATGCTAGACGCTTGATGTAGGATATAGAGGTTCAGCAACTAGAAACTATTGTCAAAGATGTTAGATTTCATAGTGACTTTGTCAATTACCGTAATGCCTCGAATAAGCGCCCGGGAGCTTATTTAAATTTTGGAGCCTTATGGTGGGCGCTTATTCGAGGGGGGCGCTTATTTAAAAACAGATTTACCAGTAATTTTAAAGAGGAAAAGTTCCCATAATCTCATGATGAAAACGACAAAAGTAAGAATAAAAGCTAAAATAAACTGTTGTATCTGTTCAACATTTCTTGGTAAGTCGTCTTTCAATTTCTTTCTAGTGGAAAACTCGAATTAGCGCTGGTTTCTAAAGATTTAAGGATGGGCGCCTGTTCGAAGAGTGGGCACTTATTCGAGGGGGTGGGGCGCTCATTCAATATTTTCACTTCTAGGGTGGGCGCTTATTCGATGGGGGCGCTTATTTGAGGCATTACGGTAGTTGCGTTTTCATTTAACGTTTTGTCGCTACACTCGCCGAAGAAATAAGTGAAAACCTTACTCGTGTGGATTCAAAGCGGTCCCTGGAATTAAATTCCTAGTGCACTCATGTTTTAGGTACGAGGCTGATATTTTATAAGGCTCCAAGGGACGTCGAAAGCTCCAACAGAGAGGTAATCACCATCAAAGAGCTGCTACAAATATTCGGTAGATTTACCGACTCGAAGATCTAGTCACACGAATAAAACACAGAAATACAGCCTTGCCACGTCACTTAACACATAGCTAAAAGATTAGCGTCCACTTGTTTCCTGGACATCTACTGCACACCACGCAACTCTTGTGCAAATGAAACGTTATACGAAATAGTTTTTCCTGGTAACGGGTGGTATATCCAATCGGCGCTTGTCATCTTTGATATACTAATTGATACGTGTTAGTTAGTTGATGTAGCAAGTTTGAGCAAAGATGTAATGAAACACGCTAACCGCGTTCTGTTCTTCTCTGGCTTATTTGTCACACGAGAAATGTGCGAAATAGATGGCGAAGCTGTTGGGATAGCTTTATTTGTTGCTGTTACTTTGACATTGATTTTGTACACTGGATCACAGGTAAGTCCAGCTTTTGCTTGTGAGCTGAAGTTAACAAATATGTTGCTGTGTTCTTCAAAATTTGATTCGGTGTTATGAAAAAAGATTCAAAAAGATGCGTCTTGAAAGCTTACTTAAAATAGGAAACCTTTTAACGAAGTGGCACTCATACAACATTTTGCTGACTAGATCCCAACCATTCATCAGGCTCTTACTTAAGCAATTGTGTTCTCACATTTTGTTGCACATGAGATTGTGACCAGCAGTCTCCGTAGTTCGTAACCATAAATTTTTATATGAACCCAAGAAAAGGGCCTTATGGTAAAGTTTATTCTTGATCAATTTGTTACGCTATAGTATTGGTTGACTTTCTTGGCCGTTAAGGACTCCTCGGGCTAAGTTTCTTACAGAAGGGTTTCTTTTAATACAAAATGTGTCGATGAAGCCTTATTGGATATGAATATGTAAAAATTGGAAGAAAATAAATCTGCTAAATAGACACATCAATGATGTTTGTTTGAATGCACTACCACAATGCAATCGACGTTTTTCATAAACATGATTTTCATTATATGCATCTGCTATACGTATAGCACAAACTCAAATTTGAACTTAATATGAAACTAATCTAAAAGTGGTAGATTTTGGCCAACTACCCAAATGTTAACCTGGGACCAGATAATCTTTCTTTGTACAGTGGGCTGCTCACCTGCTCCCTAATACAAGAAATTCCCTCTACCCGGTAAAAAGCATGCAGTTCGAGTATAGGGGAATGGTATGGCTTGGTCCTATGTGGCGAAAATTTAAGCAAGTAAAAACGTTTTCATTATGCTGTTCCCTGCTATTACTTGCAACTATTAGCAGTCTGATTTAAGAATAACTGTACTGTATTTATGTTTCCAGTCTATAAACAAAATATATAAACTAATATAAGGTATATAAGTTTAATCACAAATATATCAACACCAGGTTGACCAGGTGCGTGACAAAT
>JAOBRC010448344.1:0-11983 GCA_027575255.1 Scolionema suvaense
TAAAATCATAAATGGGGGGGGGGGATTGCCCAACATGGGGAAGAGGGGAGGGAGAACCTGTCTGCCCACTATGCTTTCGTAGTTCATTTGTTTATGGGCTTCAATCCTGCTGTGTTGTTTTTTCGTGCAGCCTTACTTAGGTGAAAATTAGTCTGCTTGAAATGGTCAAGAATTGATTTCCATAGCGCAGGCTTGTAGATAGTGCTGGACATCAGACATTTGACCGGCATTATCTCCAAAAATTACTCAAATGACAGGCATGATGGTCCCTTTGCCTGACAATTTTGTCCGCCATACTTATTTTCTGCATCTTGCAATTGTCCGACATGTATGAGGAATGTCGGACATCAGACGCGAATGTCCGGAGTGTTTCAATCGTACCATTCAGATTCTGCCGCTTTTCCACACTGCACAGCTTACAAACAACTGCCAGAAGGAGCAATTAAATGTTTTCAGATTGATCAAAAGAATCGATCATATCTGCCATTCAATCTCACATGTCAAAGGATCATGCTGCAATCGCGTAATTGGCGAAGCGTTCGATTCACAACATTCTTTTCTTGTGACAGCTGTTGTTTACATGCACGTCTTTCCAGACTTATGCAATACCTGATGAATTACAACTGCTTTCTGTGGTGTTGCAGTTGCGATGTAACAGGAGACGTTCATGCGTGATGCTCACAGGAAATGTTTTTTGTTAAAGAAGATTGCTCTCAGGAGACCAAATATTCCTGTCTCAAATGTGTCGCCTGGTTGATTATCAAAGCGTTGCTTGAAGATGTTGTTCAATCGAGTGAATGATCTCAGCACAATATATTCAGTGTTCTACCTTCCAGCTGCACAATAAATTCTTTTATGATTCTTCAGCAAGAAGTTGGCCAGTACGAAGGTGAGCTGCATGGCCGTAAATGCGATGCACATGTCAACAGTTCTTTGCGTTAGGGAAAACCCACAAGGAAAGGATAACTTTAACTTCCTTGTCATATGAATCATAACGGTAGCTATGCAAAGCGTAATATTGGAGTAGCTTGTCGATTCCATGGTCATAGCACGGTTCGGGCGTCAGGCGAAGACCTTCAGGTACCTGGTTTGGGGTTCCAGGTTAAAGCATCCCCCGCTTCTGACTAGGACTTACGTGATTGTGAATGTCCGGCATGAGCTCTAGTACGCTGGTCAATCTTGACCGTCATCGCTCATGATCTTAGGTACAGGCCTGTAGCGACATGCTAACTTAACTGTGTGCCAATTTAAGTAAAGCTAATGTATGGATCTGTGAATAAATCATACATTGAAAGGGCCGTATGCAGGCTTTGTTGGGAGGAGAGCTGTAGACGTACTGCGCATCAGTTGCGTTTTTGCGGAAATAGGAAAATCTAAAACAGAGTACAAGACATCGATTTTAAAGAAGGCTGTTAGTTGCAAAACCGTTCATTTGACACCCACCAGGAGTAGTGCCTGCATTCCTTTGAGAGATAAAGTAACTGGAATGTAATTTTATTTACGGTCATTTACGATTAGCACAAAAATTGTGTCGGAGTCCTACCTTTGGCCTCTGTACGTTGCTATGCAGTTGGGTGCTACTGAAAAGATTTTTATTTTTAGTTCTTTAGTTCTTATTTTTTAGATATACATTGATCTTCTCCTGTTTTAGGCATGCGAAAACTGGAAGAAGAGAACACATCTCAAAAACAAAGAGTCGTTGAGGAGCTTTGCCTTGTCAAGTCAAGATGGGCTGAAGATGTGAAGGTTCTGGAAGGCAAGTTGAAGCAGCAGCATGATCAAGTGGATCGATACGCGAGTGCCAAGAGTCGACTGGAAAAGCAAATTTCTAAACTGAAGAAAGAAATTGATGTCCGGTTACTGGGTGATGATAGGAATATCAAAGCCTTAGAAGAAGCAAAGCAGGAGATGGAAACATACAAGCTTAGAATAGCTGAGGTTAGTTGTTTCTTGTACAGTACAGGGCAAAAATGGCCTACCGTTTTTATCAAGACTCGATTGACTTTTTATTGAGAACAAAACAGGAAAAAATCGTGACAGGATCAAAACGGAATCTCAATCAGGATTTGCTTCTATTCAGTTACTAATTGTTTCTTGTATCTATGCTCAGAGAATTTTTGAGTCTATTTGGCATAAGTTTTATGAATTTTTTTGTCATAACAGGATTCAGCTACGAGTAGTGTAGATACTGTTGCAATATTGCAATAAAATGTTGTGAGTATTATCTGTAGAGCGAAAGTAGAATCAAGGATTGCGAATAACACATATTTTATTGCAACCTGGTTCTTTCCAGGGATTATCAACTGAGTGAGATCGTAGGAAACAAGTGAAAAATTTCAGGAAAAAAAAATTTAATCAAGGTTGAAATGCTTTTTTAGCTAAAGACTTTCATTTTGGAGCCTTTGCGTATAGCTACAGTTTTTTTTTATCTGTTTGAAATATAGGTTTTTACTTGATAGATTCCCTGATGTTTGAAAAAGATTGAATTTGTCAAGCCCTGTTTCGGAGACAAAAAGCGTCCGAATATCAGGTGCCCTTCCTAAAGTTTTACAAAAACTGTCCTTTTCGATTAGATAAAGCATATTTCTTTCGCATTTTGGAGAAAATCAGACTCAAAGTTGCTCTTTTCTTCCCCATGTTGGACGCTGCCCTCAAATTTTAGAATAAGTCCTGTTCGTTAAATCGGTCCATGATGCCAAAAGCAGAAATCAGACATTTTTTCCTTTATGAAATACCCACCGGTTAAATTTTCTTTCTTGAGGATAAATCTTCACAGTTGCATAGCAGGGGATATTCAGAGTACATGCAGATATTCAAGTTTGGCCTATTTGGGTTTTGATATGAGGAGGTATCTTTTTCTTCTGTGTAGGTATTTCTATAATTTAGTGCTATTCTACGATTATCTTTTAATCTTCTTACACTATTTTATGTATTATAATGAAAATGTTGTGCACCAGACAACCGATTTTGGGCGTATGGAATTTTGACGGCCATTCCTTTTCCGAGAGCATTTATCAGGCCTGTAACTAATGTTCCCCAAATGCCGGACAAAAATGTCAGAGACAGGATGGATCATGCCGGACATTTTCAGGCATTAAGAGATGGTTTTGATGCTTTCAGGGCTCTTCACTGAATGTGAGCTAAAATACTTATCAGAACTATGAGGGAGTCTGTCTAAAACATGTTCGGTTTATTTTTTTTTGCCATCAGTCTCCTTTCCTCATGTACAAAATGTATTATTTCAGAAATTCTAAATTTATACCAGACGTCAGAAGGGAATGAAAATTAAGCATGCCAGACAAGCTTGTCAGGCATTATGCCGGACATTTGAGCAATTTACTGAGGTCATGCCGGACAAATGTCCTATGTTCGGCACTATTTACAGGCCTGTTTATGGTCTGGAAACCTCCCCACTTAATTTCATGAAATAGAAGCTCTTTGTGTTACAGCCTTTTTCCGAGCTCTTCTTACTTTGGTGTTTATGTCTGGTTCTGCTAACCCAGATATGAAATTTCTCGAATCAGTATTTACTCTGGCACGGAAATCTACATTTGTTAATTGCGACACGTTAGTCATTTGAAGCCATAGGAAATTTTCAAAATACACTCAATTATGTCGCAAGTGGGAAGCAGACCAGAACCTATGTCCCAATATGATTGTATTTCGGCGGAGGTTATAAGAGGGTGCAAAAGTGATACGCTGACTCTTCATAATTCTATGTGAAGTAGACATTGGTCATTTTCTTTTCTTTTCATAGATTTGAAGTTGTGTGCTTGGATCAGGTCCTAGTTTAGAGAGAAAAAGCGTATGAATATCAGATGCTACCCTTCTCAAAATCCACTGAAAAGTGCCCTGCTTAATCATTACAGGCTTGTTTTGTCTGCAGCACTATGGAGAAACTCAAACCTGCCTTTTCCCCCTAATTTGGGACGCTGCCCTCAATTTGTAGAATAGACCCTGTCGGGTGTACACTGTTTCATATTGAAGATAGCTCTATGAGAAAGGTCTTTTCGAGGAATTCCTTTTATTTTTTTTATGAAAAATAATGCTATATAGATCAGTATGGTTCTTTCCTCGTTGAAAACCCATCAAGAGTAATAAAATGTTTTGATTAAGCTATTGGAAATAATACTGCACGTTTCTAATTTTATAGCTCACTGAAGAGCTGCGAAAGGAGAAAGCGTCTCATGCTGCCACATGTGATGAACTGACGAATTTATCAGGTCGCGTTGCTCGCATGGAAGCCACCGTAGAAGCTGAACGGCAGAAGTGTCAGGATTTAAATCAGCAATGCACTGGTCTCACCTCTGATGCCCTGATGGCACGTGAAGAATGCGAGAAAGAACTTGACTACCGCAGACAGCTGGAAGAAATCATACAACATCAGGAGAAAGAGTTAGGTATGCTCGGTCAGAGATCTGCTTTAACGTCTTTTTGCAAGAAAGTTGTTTGGGCAGAGATATGGAAAATTTTGATAGTGGTAGAGCACAACAAATCATGATATTTAGTTTTTATTTCGAAATTTGTGCTTGTGTTGTTCTTGGTAATCTTCAGACCCAAAGTCCTGTTATGGTCATCTTGATCCTAATTATGTATGATTTCACTGAAGTACTAGCATAATTATCTGATCTTTGTTGCCAAACTGCCCTGTATTGTTTGTAATTTTTATTGTGAAATATGGGAGCAGTAGTACAGGCTTCTCAATCTTGAATTTAGTGACTGCGCGAAGGACAGTGTACATCAACAGAGCTGCCCGCGCGATAGATTATTGGCACACTGAAGTACAGCCATATGGAGACTAATTTTGGAAGAAATTTGAGTTTCCAGGGAACACAGGCAACCGGAGGACGTTTTAACAACAACAAACATGAGGGATCAATCCTGCACTCTGCTGGAGTGCAGGATGACCCCTTGAGTACTTTAGCTGCAAAGTTACCTAGTTTTCAATAAGCCAGACATTTTTATGTTATCCATCTATAGTGGGACTGTAATAATATAATATGATGCTCGCACGCATGCACAAGTTTTCATATGCGTCTAGCGTGATATAATCCACTAGCACAAAATGTTGCTGTATAGGTCAAAGAAAAGTGCAATGTTTCACTGTGTCTGCGGTTCATAATCTTAGGAAAACAATTAAACAGAAGCTAGCTTCACGCTGTTTCCCTTGGCTGACATGTTTGACACACGGAGACAAGACTGAATATTTTCATCGAACATTGTTCACTATAAATACTGGCGATCTTTTGTTATGTCAGGTCCATGCAGATTATGGTAATTGATAGCATGCTAAACAGCTTATTCAATCAAAATTGATCGCAGCTGGTGTTGATTTTGCAAGCTTGGTAGATGGAGGAAGTGCAAATTTAATTCACATCTGTTCTCAGGTGCAGCAATGAATAAAATAAGCTGCCCGCCGGATTTTACAGTAAACATCGCTGTTTGCCCGCGCGATCAATCGCGCTCATCTTCCGACTTTGCCTGCGTGCCAGCGTGCACACGCGCGATCGCGCGGGTCTATTTGAGAAGCCTGGTAGTAGTGCTCATACCTCCTATATGGGAAAACTGTAGTTTTTCTTGATCATGGACATTTTTATATATCCTAAAGACGTTCTTAGATTGTTTTATAGTGTTAAAATCAGTAGTCATAGTTGCGATTGCTATTATGCGCTCTGTCCCACTTTATGACGTCAAGTTGAGCCACAAAATTAATTATGGTACACCTTGGAAAATGCGGCTTAGTAAAAATGGGGCTTAATCAACAATACGGCTTAATAATGCAGCTTATTTAAAGGCCAGACAAGTTCTAGAAAACTCTATTGCTACTGGATGACTTTCTCCCGTACACTATATCACTTTTTGCTTTCATCATCACTGCTTTCTACCTTAGCATTAAGTTCCTCAGAAATATCCTTGCTTTCAGGGAATTTTCTGAAATAAGGCATTTTGTATTTTCTTGCCCTGTGTCTCCTACAGCTTAATTAAAACCTCGCAAGCTTTGTCCAAGTGCAACATAATAGAAGTGTGTCTTAAAGTGATGTGGCGTTAGATTTGCAGCTTAATTTAACATATTAGCAAGGTTTCGCAGATCACTTCTAGGACAGTGACGTTTACATCATTTGAACGTTTCGCCAGATTTCTCAAACGTTGTGCTTGATTTCTACGATGTTGTTTTGAAAAATCTACGTTGTAGAAAGGAGAGAACGGTGGAGTTTCCCTTGAGCGATCGAATGAAAACTTAACTTCTGAACGTGCTGACGTAACGCTGCCGTCGCAGATTTTGCTTGCGAAACCTCAGTATTAAGGTATACAAAACCCTCGAGTTCTTTTTTTACATCTTTTTTTTCTTACTTGACACCAAAAATAAACAGCCGCCCCCAAAAAAGCTCGAAACTTAAACAACGTATAAACAACTGAGGTGGGGCAAATTCAACTTCTAAAACTAAACAACTGCGTCTGA
Organism: Scolionema suvaense; assembly: GCA_027575255.1. Classification (NCBI taxonomy): domain Eukaryota; kingdom Metazoa; phylum Cnidaria; class Hydrozoa; order Limnomedusae; family Olindiidae; genus Scolionema; species Scolionema suvaense. Next base: position 6,461 of record JAOBRC010448344.1, read on the forward strand.
ATTGCAACGATTTTCTGAAAGTGTTTCATTGACGCAAAACACAAATCTATCTCCAGTCTCGCTATCTGCATCTACTTTGACCATAGCCATGAGCTACTAACAAGAAACTAACCTAGGATTGGATCTGCAGTACTCTTAAACAACTTTTAGGGAGATTTTTAGTAATTTATGACGCAACATTTTTGGGCTAAATTAAAAATCTGAGTTGTTTACAAAAAAGGGTGTATTAGTATGGCACTATGGTTGTCAGCTCAGTTCGTTAGTCCACTTATTCTGTACTTTTCTCCTCTAGAATCGTCAACTGAAGAATGCAAGAAATTACTCATTCAACAATCGGTAAGTGCAAAGGTTGGCGATTAGAAATAGCAACCGAACGATTCATCAAAGCTATGATTATTCTGCTATGTCTGTAGCATATCATTCATTTTGATGTGGTTCATCATTTCACTTGCAGCTGCCTTAGTTTTCTTCTGTGTCTGTAGCTTATCATTCATTTTGATGCGGTTCATCATTTCACTTGCAGCTGCCTTAGTTTTCTTCCATGTCTGTAGCACATCATTCATTTTGATGTGGTTCATCATTTCACTTGCAGCTGCCTTAGTTTTCTTCCATGTCTGTAGCACATCATTCATTTTGATGTGGTTCATCATTTCACTTGCAGCTGCCTTAGTTTTCTTCCATGTCTGTAGCATATCATTCATTTTGATGTGGTTCATTATTCCACTTGCAGCTGCCTTAGTTTTCTTCTATGTCTGTAGCATATCATTCATTTTGATGTGGTTCATCATTTCACTTGCAGCTGCCTTAGTTTTCTGCTATGTCTGTAGCATAATATCATTCATTTTGATCTGGTTCATCATCATTTCACTTGCAGCTGCCTTAGTTTGGAACTTCAGCAATACGTCTTGCTGATGTTTATAGCTCACTGCTCATACGCTATTGCTTGCTATGTATTATCTGATGGCTAGTAGACTTTCCCCGGCCCGGTCATTAAATTTCTGAAATTTTTCCTAATTTTTTCCGCTATGGTGTAGATCTCCTCCCAATTGTTACTTGTATAACCGCAGTGCTCATTTTTTCGATCTTCACAGGGTCATGCCAAAGCTCATCCTGTCCTTTCCATTGACAGAACGAACCCCTGATAATGCATAGGAGAGAGCGACTGCTATGTGTGCCCCTCGCTGGAGTTGTCCAACTCCTTAACTAAATTAAACACATTGTGTTACGTCATCATGACACTTAGTGTTTTGTACTCACCTCATTATTCCAATCACAAGAAGGCTGTGGGTAACATTCAATTCGAAACCCCAGTTAAAGTCTAATTTTAGAAGGTGTTACCCTTTAGCCCGCCAACGTACCCAGATCCTGTGTCAATTATGTTTTGGAAAATTCTCCAGTCACCTGGTCATTCCGCTTTTGAAAAATTACTGTCCCCACTGGTATTCCAGCCCCCCAGGCAATAACGTTTTGGAAAAATTTCCACCCCCCTACTATTCCAACCCCTTGTCTTTTAGCCACTAAAGAGTAGACAGACACATTCCTCTAGCCAAAAACGTATTAGAGGGACCGTTCTGATAGACATGATTGAATGTAGATCTTTTGCGAATGTTTCTTTCCTGAGTGTAGAAAGTTTGTAACTGATCAGTTTAGCTCCTAATATCAAGAAGGTTTTCAAAAACCTATCGAAGACAGTCTGTTTAACGATGAAAGGATATACAAAGCCAGTTCCTTTGTTGGTAGACAATTTTGGACGGTCAAGTCAATTAGAAGTTATCAGCTATGTACGTTGTAACTCTAATAGAGGTTGCTTGCATGTATTTACCTAGGTGTGACTCTTTTTTGACTGGTGGTCTCTCCTAGTTCAACTTTACCTACACTCTTTTGTATTAACTGCTGGATATCTTGCAAAAATCCCTCCTATTGCACTCTGACTTATGATATGATATGTGAGTTGAACTTCACAAGCAGGCTTTTATCTAGGTAGTTTCAGCTGGGACTGTTTTCTATGAAAGATGGAGTTTTTGCATTTTTTTGTGGTTCACAGTTCATCTGTGAGGCATTTCAGCCCTTTACGAAGCAATGTCGGGCAGCATATATTCAGTTACAGGTGTCAGGGGTGCTGCAAAATGCCGATGTTTTCCCGTTAGCCACAGCCAGAATTTGTGATCTAAAACAATATCTATAATGGACCAATTATAGATCCTTTATTGCAATTAGTTATGATTCAATTTGAATTCAATCTCAAGATTGAGTTTCTGGGGCCGTTGAACGATCTCAATAAATTTTCTGGGTAATTCAGTGCAGAAGGCATGGTTGTGTTACATTCCATCTGATTCCCAGCATAGAAACGGAAACTAATCCTTTGTACACTATGGGAAAGTGCAACTTTCCATAAAAAAAACAGCCTGCGTGGCCTGTTCATCATGCTGTGCATGAACCCTGACTCCTTCTTTCCCAATCGTTTCTGGATTTGTAAACAATGGATTTTAATGTCTCATTCATTATTTTTGGACTCCCGCTTTAGTGGAAAAGTCCTATAAAATGAGGTCTGTCCATCCTTCCGTCCGTCCGTCCGTCCGTCCGTCACTGACACATTTTCCCTGATAACTGCTGAATTTTTCTAAAATATGGTGTGAAGGTGACAATCTGTAATTGACGAAAAGTGGTGGAGCCGGAATTTTGAAAAAAATTTTTGTTCGGCTAGCAGGTGGTAATTTATGCCCGAAAATCGCCATTTTTAGGGTTTTTTAAGAATATTTCAAAATCTGTTTGTTACTTTTTTGTGGTTTTTGGTGTGAAACTACAGGGCAATAGTAGTTATTCTGTGGACCACGTTTCATCTCCGGGAAAATTCTCATTCGGCTTGCAGGTGGCAATTTATACACGTCCAAAAAAGCCTTTTTCATGGTTTTTTCCGAATAAATCAAGAACTGTTCATCTGATTCTTGCCATTTTTGGTGTGACTATTAGGGTCAACTCTATGCATGTTTTGAACCATATATCATGTCTCCTGAAAATCTCGTTTGGCTTGCGGGTGGCAATTATGTCCAAAAATGGCGATTTTCAAATTTTCAGAGTTTTATCCACGTAAGTCATGAACGGTTAATCTGTTCAATGTTGTTTTTGGTGTGAATATTTTTAAGGCAACTGTACGCATGTTTTGAACCATTTGCTGCCTGCGGACAATCTCGTTTGGCTTGCAGGTGGCAATTTGGGCAAAAAATTGTTTTTCATGTTTTTTTTCCAAATAAGTCAAAAATTGTTCATCCGATTCTTGTCATTTTTGGTGTGAATATTTGGGGTAAGTCTATGCATGTTTTGAATCATATGCCATGTCTTTTGAAAATCTCCTTTGGCTTGCGGGTGACAATTTACGTCCAAAAATGGCGATTTTCAGGGTTTTTTCCACGTAGTTTATGAACTGTTAGTCTGTTTATTGTTATTTTTGATGTGAATATTTGAGGCAACTGTATGCATGTTATGAACCATTTGCGATGTCTCCGGACAGTCTCGTTTGGCTTGCGGGTGGCAATTTAGGTCCAAAAAGGGTGTTTTTCTTGATTTTTAATCCAAAGATGTCAAAGACTGTTCATCTGTTTCTTATCATTTTTCGTATGAATATTAGGGGCAACTCCACGTATGTTTGAACCATATGCCATGTCTCCTGACGATCTGGATTGGCTTGCCGATGGCAATTTACGCTAAAAAATGGTTGTTTTCAGGTTTTTTTTCCAAATATGTCATGAACGGTTCATCCGTTTTTTGTCATTTTCGGTGTGATTCATAGGAGCCTCTCTGCGTATGTTATGAACCATGTGCCGTGTCCGACTAAAATCTTATTGAGATTGCGGGTGGTAATTTTCGTCAGAAAATGGCTCAGGGTTTTTTCCAAATGTGTCAACAATGGTTTAAGTTTTCATTTTTGGCGTGGATCTTAGGGGCAACAAATCATATGCCGTGACCCATGCTTCATATCTTAAAAATGTGTTGTTGTTCAGCACGCGGGTGGCAATTTATGTCAATAATGGCTGTTTTAAGGCTTTTTCATAATGTTTCAAGGACACTTCATGGTGTTTTTATGATTTGTCGTGCAAATCCTATGGCATACGTGTTATTCTCTTCTTTGATCTGACACGGATGTTATCAATTAAGTTTGTGAGAGTCCACCAATTATGTGACTTATTTTATCTTTGAAATTGCTATGGTGGTTTAGCTATGCATTAAATTGCTAAGTCAATCATAATCTGTGTTTGTTTTAGAGTTGTTCGGTGATTGTTTGATAATGTGGAGAGCATGGCTTGATCCTCACAGCTATTTTATTTCTTTTGTTTATGTTCTTACTTTTTTCAACAGCAACTCTCCAAGGATGCTGAGGAATTGAAGACCAACATGAAGGCTGTCAGGTCATCATTTGCTGCAACAAAAACTGAACTGGAGCAAGCAAAAGTTAGAGTCTAAGTTAATTGATTCTTAGTCTAATCTGGTTAAATGTTCATGAACGGTATTCAATTCAAGATATTTGAAGTGGGTTCTTTCCACCTTTTTTTCCTTGATTATTAAACTAAAATACCCTTTTATTCAACATGATGTCATGTTTTCCAATTTCTGGCGATTTACGCCCAGTCAGCAGAATTGCAAGTTTTTTCTCTTCTATGAACAATTGATGTATGCCACTCTCCAGCTATACTAGCGTAAATGCAGGATTTCCCACAAAATCACACCCAAAATCTTGCACAAGCAAAAGATTTGTTTGCCTAACAGTACAGCTTATCAACTTATCGGATCTGCCATTCGCAAAAATCAGCTCTGGAAGAGAAGTCTTAAGTCAGAAAAAGAAAAAACAAGATTAGAGGTAGGCAAGACAGGCAATATGGTCACTGTTGCAGGCCTTAAATTTTCACACTTCCTCATCTAACTACCACAAATGCAAAAATCAATGCTGCAAAATCGATCAATCTTTGCAATTCACAAACTTAGTTCCGCGAAATATTTCGGGTTTGTCCCTTCAGTCGCAAAAAAATAGTTTCGGCAAAAATTAATTACCTTAGGCTACCATCAAAACAGATCTGTTTGCTGAACATGCCACTCTTTTAGAACCATTTACCTTTGTGCTGCATGTTTAGTGCTGGTATGTGAGTGTTTATTGCTTTGTTGTTGGTTTTTCTTTCCAGACCTCAGCACTTCAACTCTCCCGTGATAACACGAGACTGCAAGAAGCTCTGAAAATGGCCGCTACAGAGAGCCAATCGGTGATTGCTCAACATCGCGATATGTTGAATATGGAGCACGAGAAAATGAAAGATAAACTGGCTCAGCAAGACAAGATGTTTGATGCAGCGAAGGACGCCATTTTGAGTGAATTGTCGAGAGAGAAGAGCAATATTAGGAACTACGAAAAGAAACAGTGAGTTTGTCTTTTATTTTTTAAGGCACCACCCGTACGGAAATTTCAAGCCTAAAACTAGCTGAAAACTAGCCATCACGGTAGCCAGAATCATAACGGAACTTAAGCTTAAAATTAGC
>JAOBRC010448455.1:0-11982 GCA_027575255.1 Scolionema suvaense
GTATGAATTTAATAAGCCCCCCCCTGGAATAAGCCCCCACCCCCAAAATCACTTTTGACAAATAAGCCCCCGGAGGCTTAATCGAGTCATTACGGTACGTCATCACTCGACAACAGGGTATCTGGCGGACCCTGAAAACCCTGAATTGCGGTACTACGACCCTGAAGACCCTGAATTTCCAAATAATTTGTGAGGAAAACCCTGAAAACCGGCCAAATGGTTTTGTTCTTCTTCAGTTATCTTGTCTTATTGTGGATTTTTTCATTTTGATTTTAAGTTTCATGTTTTGTTTTTTTTATCTCAGTTTGTAATTGCTCTTTCTATTTCTTTTATTGCATACTTAATTCTTACTTTTGCAGAAATTGCCATCTTAGGTTGTTTTTTGTTCTATCTTTAGTCCATTCATATCTAAAGTGTATATGCCAGAGCGTGTGTCATCTGGGGTAACGATTTAGCCAAAGATCAGGAATAATTTCTCAGTCACTAGTAATGATCTCATTCATAAACGTACTTTTAGAACCAGAGTCTTGGTCTGTTAAGTGTGTTTGTGTATGCCCTCATTATGAAAGTGCATGCCTAAAGGCCAGGATACACAGCTTTTAGATCTAACAAACAGGCCGATCGTATAATGTTGTAGCTGTGTATTTCTATGCACGTCAAATTGTACGTCCATGGCATTTTTACACGAAAGAGCCCTGTACTTGATCGTGACTCGATAGGTATCATACGGTAATCGTACTGCATCATACCCCACATTTGCACCACAAACTAATCTCTGACGCATGAAGGCAATTTACGTTAGTATTTAGTCTACAAAACTCATAGCAAAATGAAACGGGTTTTATTTTCGAAAATCTCATGGACACGGTGAGACGGATTAGGGTCATTGTCTGGGGACTGTCTGGGCATGGATAATACAATGTGTATCGTGTACCTGTTTGGATCATAAGAAACTAACAAGACAGTATACACAGGCCTAATAGACTAATACGCATTTGATCATAGCTGTGTATCCTGGCCTTTAATATACGTGCGCCAACCAATGTTCACTCCACTTAAGTTTGGATACTTCACTATAAAGTGTTAGCGAAAAACAATCCCACCCTAGAATACATCCTTGAACAGCCCCTAACAACTGACAACATAGGATCACTTCTACCTAATTATAGAGCCTTGATGCAATAGTTGATCACTCTAGCCTGAGTTTTTTCAAAAGATCAATCTGGGTTGTAGGTTTTTGGCTGTAAATGAGAAAAGTGACAGCTATGTGATGCTCCTGCTGTGGAGGCACTACAAGGTGCTCTTGTGAGCTGTTGGTCAACTGTTCAATTCTTCTCTATTATGTTTGTTTGTTTCTGCAGCGCTTGGAGAGTAAGGACTGTCGTTGGGATTTAATTTGGTTAGCTTTTTTAGTCTAGTTTTGTTTTTTGTTTTTGTCTTTATTTAGGTTTGTGATGTTTTTTAAGTTTTCGAGAGTTTTGTTTCTGGTTTCTGTAGTTTTTGTTTATTGTTCTGACCCCTCTCGGTACTGTATCTTGTACTAAGCTGACTGTCAGTGTACCATAGAAATATATGGAGACCACAATAGTAGTAACAAGTTTGGTTCAGCAAAGGCTTTTGTTTTGGTTTGTGATTGGCATTGTATCTGTTGTTGCTTAGTGCGTCTAGTATCGTATTACAAACATATTGTAGAAAAGGAAATAATTGTTCTATTGCATTCATGGTAGACATTTTATCATACATGTTCAGTATCTGGGGTTTTGCACATCCGAATTTGGTCCTTGTTGTTCACTTTATAGGCAGTGTCCTTATGCTGTTAAAAGGGGGAGTAGGAGTAAATTTGCCCTACTCCGGAATTCTATTACTCATAGTTTCATCACAACCTCGGGTCCATTTGTGTCTTTCATTCATGCTCTCAAAACCAGTGCTAATGGTTGTTCAGTAAATTTGTCTTTAATTAATGCCATGTTTCATTTCTTAATTATTTGGTAAGGTGCATCATTTTAGTATGAAATCAAGATTGTGAAATTTTGATAGTTGTTTTCCTCTTAAATTGTTATGAACTCTGAAGAGGATGACCCTGAAAAACCGCCACTTTCACTGAAAAAACCCTGAAAAAGTAGGTTGATATTGCTAAAATCGACCCTGAGAACCTTGAAAATCAGAATGAAATGTTGCTAGATACCCTGGACAAATTGTTCATAAACTAAGTTCGTTAAAACAGTTCCGAGCAACCTTTAAAACTGAATATCGCACACGAAAAATGGATGAAACGAATGATCACGGTGATTACTAATTGCTAATCTAATTACTTTTGAGCATTGTCGATTAGACCTGAGGAAAGGTTTGCACATCAGCACAGAATCTGAGCCGAGCTGAATGGCTAATAATTAGACCCTGATAAATCATTGTCTATTTTCGGTAGCAACACCAGGAACTTTGAGTTCAAAATTTACTTTCGGATGATTCACGCAAACATATCTCATAAACGTTCTTAAGGCATAAACAAATTGAATTCCAACTATGAGATCAACAGGTTTGGGGTCGTTTTCTAAAGTCTTTTCTTTAAAAGCGAAGATAGTGGAGAAGAGATTTTTTTGCTGAAATTGTCCAAAACATGCGCTTTTCGGTATATCAATTAGCTGCATAGAATGGGGTACAAATTTTTTAATTTCTTCCAATGATTAATTTTTACAAAATCAGATAGTCAACGTGTAAAAAAGATAAGGCAATATATCAAACTTTCCTACCCATTGTGGATTATAATAAACTTTTTAAATCTTTTGAATGTTCATGATGTATATAGCTATGGTTAACACATGAATAGTCATGTGAAACATTAATGCAGATGCAATTATATCCAAACTAAAACAACTTCCTTAATTTAATCCTATTTGCATTGGGCCCTTGGACAGTACGTTCGTCATTGAGAGGGGATAAAACGACCCCCTACCCTAATTTCTGAAAAAAGCATTGTGAAAGCTTGAGCTTTGGCACAGATGTAAAGGAACAAGTGCAGTTTTAGAAAATAGCCTAAGAGTTTCCTAAAAAGTTCAAATTTTGCTGACGTTAGCAAAAATTTCCACCTACGTACGCAAAACTTGTTTTAAATTTCTCTAAATAATGATTACTTTGTGTTAGCATAGGCCATTGACGCAGTTTTTGCTATGTTCAAAGCATTTTTAGCAACGGGAAGTCAATTTGGGTAAAAATTGGTCCATGCACCAAAATGCCCCCAAAAAGCTGGGAAGACAAAAAATTTCAAAATGGTTCTAACTTCATCTTATAGCTAATAAAATTACATTAAAAGTCACCAAGGGTCAGCTCTTGAGCTTTAGCCATTCAGGAAATATTGCAAATACCCTCCCACCCCTCTCCAGTGCAAACAGGGTTGATATTTTAATGATTGAACGATGATCAATACCAAAGATGGCTATGAAAAAATAGTTTAAGAAACTTTTATTCACTAACCTGGGTGCCAAGCCCTAATCATCTTCGCTTACCCGGTTGTTGTCACATTGGATCTGACTGGCTTGGCCGACTCGTGAAGTAAACACGGCCAATGAGTGAGCGGAACGGTGGGTTCCCAGGTTAGATATTCACAGATCACAACATAAAACTGACCAATTAAAAATAACTCAGAGCATAATCCAGTATGGCGGCTGTTGAACTTTTTTCCAGCACACGTTTCTCCAGTTTCTTTTCCAGCACAAAAATCCTGCAAGATCCAACCTTTCACAACCGCTCCCTCATAAAGAATCTGCATAAAACTTCTATGAAAAATATCGATCCAGAAGCTCTAACTTACGTCAATTGCAGTCACTAAAACTTCATGAGATTCGTGATAGCATTCCAATTATGAGGGTGACAGGTCAATTATTATTGTGCTTGGTTTTTAACATGTGTTTAACCTGTACCCCAGGCATAGCTTAACAACAAGTTAAAAAGAAAGGTGTTTATGCTATTCTTAACCAAAAATTGTAGATAGCTTAAATACAGCTTGAAAGTGGGATTTTTAACCTATTATTAATCTACTTTGTTGACAAGTCAAGACATGTACTACAAATCTATTATTAATCTACTTTGTTGACAAGTCAAGACATGTACTATAAATCTGCTGAATTAGTAAAAGTCTTCTGTATCACTATACGAAGCTCAAAGAGCCTTCTGTCAAAGCAGAAACACCCCCTCGCACTATTTGCTTAGGCGTCCTCGTACGCCTGATCACCGTTCAAGCAATATCTTTGTTGATCTGATGAGAAGTTTTCTCTGTTTCGCCACACTGGTTGAAACTGAGAAAGGTTGGTGACGAGCAGAAGTTTGTTGCAGGAGAAAGGTGATTATTAACCAAGGGCCCGCACCAGATCACAACGATGAGTTGAATTTCTCATTTTCTCTGGTGATTTCCAGTCCTCATAGTTTTCAGCCCCTTTTATCGGGTGCGGACATTATTCTGCAAAATGGGGAGCGTGTATGGCTCGGAACTGGTCTCTGCATAATAATTTCCTTCTGCGTAACGATTTCCATCAAGAATGATTTGTTTCTCGGCCTTTTGTGATTGTAAGTTCTGACCTATATCACACAAATTACATTTTCTGCTGCTCATATGCATCTTTTCCTCTGTCACCCGGACTTAAGATTTAACTGAAGAACGTAAGTCCCCAGGACTGTGGTAATACAATTTTTATATGTCCTTAAGTCCATATTGCAATGTATTTCTCATTTCCCTATAGTGGCTCAGTACAGTGGTCAAGCTGATAATTTTAAGCACAGGATTAAGTTGAGTGATTGCCTCTTTCTAAAAGCCAGACGCCATCATGTTATCTTGCCTTAAATCTATTTTGGGCATTTTAATGCTAAGCGTGCGAAATATATTTTTCTTAAATAAAAGATTGACATTCATTCTTGTTTCGATTGCTAATACTGTCTGCTATGTTCGAAATATAATCATGATGGGCTATTCTCAGCCATTTTTCATGAAGTTTATGAATTTTAAATACAAGAGGACACTAATGGAATAAAGATTCAAAAACAACTTTAAAAAAAGTCTCATAGCCATACGTGCAAGAACATTAAGTTTCCTGGTGGCCGTATGACTCTACTCACTACCATACTTTTGAAATTTCAGGGATTCAACAATATGAATTCGGAGCAAGAAAGTAGAAAATTGTTCTTCGAACCTCCTTGATCAAAGAAGCTCTTCACTTTGGCTGTTGGCTGCCTGACCATCTCCAACTTTAACAGATCTTATTTTTATTTTGTATGCAAAGAGAATAAAGTGACATTTTTCTTCATGAAGCTTCATGTTATTCATATTAAACCATTTTATGGCTAACTCCGATTCTTTTTCGAGTGCCGCCACTACTTTGTCTATAATGCTCTTGCATGCATATGGAGATGTGTCATCTGCATAATTGCGCATATAAATGTTTTCAAAAGCAAACCAAAATCATTAGGAAATAAATTTAACAAGACTACGTTGAACCAACGCATAGCCTGCAAAGAAGTTTGCTTTCGCAGAAGGTAGCGTTAAATTGACAAAGAGTTCACCCCCTGAGAAATTACATAACGACGCCAGAAAAGTTCTTTATGTCACATAAGTTTCATTTTTCATGTAACCAGTTTCCGAGATGTACATGGGGGTGAAATCAGCCCCTCGTCCCCGCCCATATACTGTCCATCATCAAAAGGCCCATATACTGAAGGGTTACACCCTACTTGAACTGTTGTCAATAGTTGACGTACAGCATCTAATCTAAACGTCAAAGCAAACTTCTTTGCAGGCTATGCGTTGTTCCATTTGTCATCATCGAGGCCGAGATAGCCGACATTTTCGGCAGTTGCTGTTGAACTCAGTTGTCGAGGTCACTCTCCTCGGCCGACTTTTTTCTTTGTCGGGGTCTGAGTTTTGCTCTTGTTGAATGTATACTAGCCGATTGCCACATCCGATGTCGTTACCTGCATAATTATTCCTGTCCTCTGACAGATTATCGTAATTCCTCATGTACCGACTTGTCACTCGGTACCTTGTGTTCATAATCTAATCGGTAATTCATGATAAACGCTGGCTGGCCTGGTTCATAAATTACTTAAGTGTCACCTCATTGGTTAGTAAAGTGGACACGTGAATGCATACAGAACTTGTTGGTTAATTATTCAATACACTCGGTACTACGAAACTCTCCTTTCTAAGAAATCTTGTCTGGAGCTGTGGCGCTTTGAGACAGTCCCGTGTTTGTTTTGATCGCAAGTCATGCTAAAAGTATAGCATATTTTAGTGAAATCAAACAGTGTATAAGCCTCGGAAGACGTCTTCGTCATGCCGCAAGTCTGACAGAAAAAAACTGCTCGGGGTGGGAATCGAACCTGGGCTAAAGAGATTCGCGGGCGCATGCGATTAACCATTGAGCCGTTCAGCTGTGACTGAAGTGCTCGGCATAGATATAACTAACGTGCAGGAAATACTTGAGCGCTTGTTACGACGATGTTATGTAGATACTTTGAAGTAAGTTGTTGCTCAACTGGGGATTGATGATGTTGATACCCTAGACCTTGAACAATTACTGGATGCTGTTGACGACCATTTTGATGAACTAGAACCAGCTGATCTGCCACAAACGTTCGAAGGTTTAGTACCAATGCTCCCAGACACATTTCAAGCAAAACTTGAAGTTTTATTTGTCTGATCCAATACCTCAGTCTAGCAGACCATTCAACACTCACTCGTATGCAGTATTTTCAATTATTGGTTAGGCAAAGTTTACTTGAACATCACTTCATTGAATCTCGCTTCGATTGGAGCATCTTGGTCTTTTGAAACTGAAATTTCCCAGGCAGACGCATTAAGCGCTTCTGATTGGTCAATGACTTGTCAATCATTCTGCAAACACGCAGAGCGACATTTTGATTGGTCTAATACAATGTAAACAAATCTCTTGCTTTTGCCAAGAACAATCGTGTTTATCTCCATTATTAGTGGCACAGTTCTGCGCTTAACAAACCAATCGTTCGATAGTAAAAGCCTTTGCAGGCTAATAATATAATGTTCCGAGGAACGACTCTTTAGGAACGACATACATCAGTTTTTTTCCATGGAGAACTGAACGATACATTTGTTTTAGTCCTGCACCACGTTCCATTAAGTAGCTCATCATTAATTTTAGAGCGCTTTCTTTAAAGCCATGTCCGTGTAGTTTGACAATTAAGAGCTTATGGTTTAATTTGTCGAAAGCTTTTGATAGATCCATTAATAAAGCTCCAGCATTTTCTTTCTCATCAAGAGAGCGTTCAATATTTTTAATTAGTAAGAACAAAGCCTGTGGAATGCTATATCCTTTACCAAAGCCACATAAATTCTGAGAGAGGTTGTTCGCCAAGTGCTGTGAAGCTATTTATAGATATCTAAATAGTTTTGAAACAACAAGCAAACATTGATTGGGCGATAGATTTTTACAGATGTGCGATTGCATAATTCTACAATATTGCCGTATTGTGCAGACTTGTCATGAAACGGTGGAGCATCTGATATCAGGTAAGCTCCGATGGTATTAAAAAGCTGTCTAATCATGATTCTCACGCCAACAACCATCAATCATGCAGAATTGTGAAACCTGATTTCAATGTTTTTTTTGTAGAACGAGATCATCATTAGATTGGAAGTCAGCGTAGGCACTCTTCCGGTTGGTGTATTTTTACGATTCATGGCCAAGATGCATTCGGAAATTCGAACATCCCGATGCTGGAGAGAAGGAATGTATCTCATTTTCGAGCATAGCCAAATAAAATGCATTTTTGAGCAGAAAGATTACAAGAACATTATCACGATACGCGAGAGATCTGAAGATGCAGCACGAATGTGGCACGTTCCACTAGAGATGGTACAGGTACGAATACCGTCAACTCTGATTCAAACTGGGAAGCAGGCCTTTCAGTGTATGAAAGAATATAAGACGTAAAGATTTTGGAAAAACGTCTCAAACTACTTGTTGTATGTTTGTGCGGCACAAGATTCTCAACAATACAAAGATCAAGTTGCACAAGCTAGGGCTTGCTCTTTAATAATTTAAAGCTTCAATGATTGTCCTACATACCTACAACACTTTATGGGATGCCTATTGACATTCCTATATTACATAATATGGTATTTTGACCTCCCCCACGAGTACAAGAAATCTCAGGGTCCCCACTAAGTAGCGGGTTTGGTAGTTTTTTTCAATGATAGCTATTTCTTGTAGAAAAACATACCAAAGACAAATATGAATTGCGTCCCTTCTCTGAAGTTTCTCTTCCTTGCACTATTGCTCTTTTCATGAGTGCTGTTCTTTTATACTAACGCACAAGTGGATTTAACATCATCATGAAATGTTTACTTCTTGCAAAATGTTTCAGAGACATCCCTAAGGGTTTATCCTGGAACAAGAACTGTCTCTTTACTTAACCTTATTTGCACTGCGGGGGGTAAAATTACCCCCCTGGTAAACTTTTTGCGATATTTCTTGAACGGCAAAAGCTTAGGGGTTGAAACTTGGTGACTTTTAATATAATTTTATAGGCTTTAAGAAAATAAGAACCATTATGGAATTTTTTCGTCTTCCCAGTTTTTTTGGACATTTTGACAGGTACCTGGACCAATTTTTACCCAAATTTTGGCTTCCCGTTGCTAAAAACGCCATGAAGATGACAAAAACTGCGTGAATAGCCTATTCTAATAGAAAGTAATCATTATTTCGAGAAATTTAAAACAAATTTGAAGAAAAAAGGTTTAGTGGTTCAGATTTTATGGTGCATTGAAATTTTGGGCAATTTTTTCGAAATTTTGCACACATAGGTGGACATTTTTGCTGACGTCAGCAAAATTCGAACTTTTTAGCAAACTCTTAGGCCATTTTCTAAAAGTGCACATGTTTGTGCACCTTTGTGCCAAATTTCACGCTTTCACCATGCTTTGTTCAGAAATTAAGGTAGGGGGGAGGGGGTAGTTTTACGAACGTACTGTCCAAGGGCCCAGTGCAAATAGGGTTAAGATCAGAATTTTTCATTCATTTAGGTGCAGACATTTTGTAACAGTGCTATGCTATTGAATGTAAGAAGTAACAATCAATCCACAACGATTCACTCAGCAAGTAACCAGTTCTTCACTAAAGTTTCTGCGGATTTCTAGATACCACCATCTTCAATGAGAGATGAAACTAACTCTAAAATGATTGTTATAATTTAAAATGGAGTAGAATTTTGGTATGTGGGTGTGCATTCATATCTCAAATTGTCCCTAGAACTATGCAGCAGTTCAAATCAATGTTTGCCATTGGTATTTGCCGTGTTTTAAACCGCGTAGATATTTTTCAATGTTGTTTGTCCGATATAACGTTTTTCCACGGGAACAGTCCGGATATACATGTCCGGATAGCTATTATTCAGAAAATATGTTTGGGCTTTTGATGTGATTAACTATTTTTCATCACTTCCAGAGTACGTTAAACTATTTGTTTATTGAGTAAATCATGTGCTTCATATTATTTGTTTCAGGAGTTTCGCACACTGGTTTCAGAGTGGCGCGGTCTACGCCTGTCTGCAAACACGGTGTGCCAATCATGTGAAGCAAACGGGAAATCAGATCCGCAGACATGGCGGCTGAACACTACGGCTCAGGAGAAACGGCCTCACATTTTCTGCGAAACGGAGTGCAAATTACTTCCATTTTGGCGAGGAAATCCTCCTTATGGTAAGGAATCAACTCTTATAGTGATCTATCACTAATCTTAACACTAATGGCTTAAACGAACCAAATCCGTGAGTAAATATAGCTGTTTTCATTGATTCTCCGGGAGCTAATCCAGCACTGTAATTCTTCAATGTATATACTACACATCATAATGTGTGAATTCTAAGAGAAGATAAAGTATAATTATCTCTATTACTTCAATGATGACGTGGTAATTTCACATGGACCTGGAAATTTGCTGAGTCTATGTTTCTTAGTATTTAGCCCAGGTTATTGGATTTCTCCTCATAGTTCGATATCTAGTTCGTCAAACGACTATATGATTACTTTAAGTTCCATAATACAAAGGGATGTCAAAATATGCGGGGTGGTCAGACAAATTTCTAACATTAATAAACGGGGATCAAAATAAGTGAGGGGGTATTTTTCAAAACCAGTGAATGGGGTGTTTGAGGTTCTGGTAGCCACCACAATGCATTAGCAGCAACTGACATGTTATTAAAGTGGGAAGCGATGGACAGAGATATGTTATTTTCAGTTATTCTCAAATCTCTCGCTCGGAAAGTGATTGTGGATTTAATGAAAAGCACAAGTTGCCAAATTAATAAACGGGGGGTCAAAATAAGGAGCAGGGGGTCTCAAAATGCCAAAATTAATTAACGTCTCCCCCTCTATTATTATGGAACTTAGAGTAGGGAGTAGTATTTAGGAGCCATCATTTTTGCTCTGAAGCGTTCTCATACTGGAATCCACCAACTGACCGTTTACCGTCGAAGTATTCATTTACCTTACCCTAAACCCTCGAACTGCTCACTCTGCGTCTCCTCACAAGTGCTGTACCAGATAAATCATCCACTGCTCGTCATTGAGATATTTTTGACCGTAAATGTGTGCTCTGAACGTGACTAAAAATTCTATCCACAATAATGGCGACCCTGAGAATAGTTGAAGCTCAGTTATAGGCAAACTCTGCTGAGCAACCCACATCGTCACAGTAAGTCCTGAGCCTAACGGAGGAAACATACAGGAGTCCGGCATAGCATCGTACGTTAAGTCATCAAGCCACTGATCGACGGGTGTACAGGCTGGTGTGAACTCGCGTAGTGTGGCAAGATTGCTGATTTGCCGAAACAACTGGCATATGTACATTGGCTAAATTGTTGTTACTGATAAGACGAGGATCAGCTATGAAAGGATCGCTAAATTGATGTTGACTGCTTGCAAGACAAGGATCAGAAATTACAGGCGCGTCGGAAATAGCAGGAGCACGAACTGCATGGTGACCACTGAAGAAGCGAGGGTCAGCTAGGTGCACAATGACTTCTAACGAGGCGAGGTTCATCCTATCATTGGAGCACAGACAGCAGAAAAACTACTGGCGAGGCGAGGGTCACTGACAGCAAATGCAGTGTCGGCAAGATGACGATCAGCCAACAAAAGAGCGGAATCTGCTAAGCAAGTAATGACGAGGCGAGAATCAGCTAGTATAGGAGCATAAACTGCAGAATGACTACTGATGAGACGAGGGTCAGCTGCCACAGGAACAGAATCTGTTAAGCAGGTACTGACGTGGCACGAATCAGCTAGTATAGGAACACTAACTGCAGGACGACTACTGATGAGGCGAGGGTCATCGGTAGTCGTTGTTCATGCTGCCTAAAGAGTCGGCAGACCATGTGTTCGAGAATCGTACTTAACGCGACAGAAATACACCACAACCTCCTTCTCGTCTTGGAATTTATCTTGAAGATGCTCAGAGGAGCAAAATCAACTGTCTCAAACATCAACGTGCAGGAAAATGTTCGTCAATTACAAAACGAATCAGATTACAGATTATTTCCGATAGAGGCAGCAGAACTAAACTGAAGTTCATGGATCAGGAGCTATACAAAGAGTTATTTTATGTACACACATACATAGGGGATTTTGCTATTGAGAACATTATTCCACCTGAGTTAATGCACAAGAAAACACAATATTGCAAAACAGCCTGAAATCACATCACTAGCCGTACAATAAGTAATTCTAGGTCCTTGTTTTCTGAATATGTGAATATTGAGTGTGTGATAACTCTTTCTGATAGTTCTAGAACTTCTCATTTTCTGCTCACGCTGCTTCCTGTCTTGCTCGTCTCTCTTTTCACAAACTGACTGCTGTCGAATCATGCGAAAAAACTTCCTTTCGTCAGTAAGTTGTTATTAAGCATGCTCCCGATCACCAGGACTAGTCATTTACTAGCCAACGACTATCATAGGTCATTA
>JAOBRC010448566.1:0-11982 GCA_027575255.1 Scolionema suvaense
GGATCGAATGGCAACCTCGATTATATAAACAACGGAGGAAATCATGAAGACTTTGTCAATAATAATGATGATGACGTGGTAAGTTAAACCTATTTGCACAAGTACTTCTGCACCCTCTATGCCCCCCGGCGGGGAGGGGGTAATATAAACCACCCACATAACTTTGAAGTGGAGGAGATAGATCCAAAACTTTGCATGATTTTATTATAATATCAGTACTTTCCATATCAACGCTATAACGTTTAATGGCATTGTTCGACAACCTGTTGCATTGCCACTAAGTGACCTTTCTTTTTTATGTGTAAAGCAAGCATATCTGTCGATGGTGACCATAGGGATGTAATTACAGTAAGAGCACGTCCTATTTTCTGGGAAGTCAAAAAGTTAGTTAATGATTTTTGAAAATTTTTGACAATTCGAGGATGGGGGAAGGGTTGTATTGACCTCCCCCTTTCCCCACAGTGCATGATGCTATCTACCTTTTAATACAGAAATGAGCAGCACATAAACTAAGTTTTGAACTTTAGGAACATTTAATGGGGTGGGATATCTAGCACTAGTAGGAAAATTCATAGAACGTTGAAAATTCAATTCAAAATTGGCACTTTCAAGTTCTTTCTCGCAGAACCAGATGACAGCTAAAAGCGCTGAGACTATATGACTCTGATTCGGCATCCATCAAACAGTAGCACGTTCATGAAAACATACTAGCCACTCTGACACTCTTATGTAAGAGAGCTGGTATCCAAAACGCACTTTTCAAACTCGATATATATTTTTTATAGATATATTCTTGGTCAATAGGTTGTTGCTATGCTAAATGCATAATACTCACTATGACCCCACCCGTAATAATTTGCGCTACTCTTCTGCTTTTTCACTCATCCACCGCCTGTGGGTCATGACAATGGATTTTATGACACAAAATCTCAATAACCATTGAAAAAAACGTGTTGGGATAACAACTTACACGAACAGGGGAATACCTATCAATTAACCGATAAGTAATTACAATCAACGATATTGTACATTTTAATATGTTGTCACAATTGACAGAATTTTGGTGAAACTATCATTTTCCCAAATTCTGCAAAATACATCATTTTGCCGCACATTTTAGCAAGATTAAGTTGAGCCAGTTTTTATTTGCCAGATCAGATGTTAACATATCACTCCAAAATAAAGCAATTGCGTAATATGCACAACTTTTGCCATGGCAAAATTTTTGCTCATCATAGGAATCTTATCCCGCCTATCGAAATACTTTCACCTATGTTGCTGACGAAAACGTTTATAATGTGTTTGATTTTCGAGTCATAAAGATAAAATTATTTTCAAGATAATATTTATACACAATGCACACATAGAATGTAGCACCACAAATTGAGTTCTCTTAACTAATTTTTTGTTCTATATGTAAGCATGTTAACAATGGTCGCCATTTAGGAAACTTTGTCAATTTGCTGGCGTCCCAGATACAATATACTGACACCTGCTGTAAACAAACAGTAATCTGAGCTGCACTATTACCCACACAATTACTTGCATTTGATCAGGAATCTGGGAATCGCCTAAAAGCAGTAAATACTTTGTTATGACCTTGATCTGCAACCATGAGCTTTTAGTTCCAATGGAGTGAAAGCAAATCCTTAAAAAGCAAATGCCCAAAGAAGAGGCCCAACTGGCGCGCAAGAAGTGCAACAAGAAAAAGTAATCAATACTGTCCAACGAAGTGTGAATCCAAGGACATCTAGAAGCCCGTGTAAGGTTTTGCTGTAATATACCTTTTTTGCAAATTGCTGTCATACAATGCATTGCATGGATGGCCAGGGACACGTAAAAGTGAATGTTACAGAGACAAATGATGACCTCGTGTAACTATCAGTTTCAGGTGATTAAGTCAGCACTTTCACTTTGAAATAATCTCCTGCAGAGATGCCTGTTACCATTACAAAGATTTGAAGGAAGATGCAAATTCTAGCCTTTCCAAGAATAGCAAATAGGTAGAACAGACGTCAGGTTATTTCTGGTACCCATAAAGTACACATTTAACACTACAAAGCTTGGGGCCAGGGGGTGGTTTTAGACTCACACCTATCAACTCTCTTTAATATCTAATTTTAGCAGCGATTTCACCATTTTTGGCAGGTACTAATGACAAAAACAATTGTGTCTTCAGATAAACGCTGTTACATGGTAATATGTAAATGTAATAATGATGAATGCAAATGGGCGGCTAGAGTTGATGCTAGACAATTCGATTTATGCAATTTTTACGAATCCAAATTTTGGAAAATTGTATAGAAGAAATCTAAATATTCATTACGTAAGTATACATAATCTGTCCATTATTCAGCAAATATAAGGCATAATAGAATTATTTAGCACTGTACAAAACTTTAAGACTATTTATTAATAACTGATTATAGATGTTACCAGCTCCCCGGCCTATTCAATGTCAAAACACCCAACCTTAGCTGGATAAAGCACTGTTTGTAATCAAATACCAGCAATCTAGGAACAAGAACTTGCTTCTCAATTTCAGGGATCCAATGATGAAGATGATGACTCTGATTCGGAATCCTTCGATAATGATGATAACGACGAAAATGATGAAGATGAAGGAACATCCAACACCTCAGACAGTTCGAACAAAAATGAATCATCTGATGAAAGTAAGCTTGTCCTAAAACATTTGTATGAATCTCAAAGAAGACTGATATCGTCAAAGCATACTGTAGCTAGTATACTGCTTGCAATATCCTTAATGTGCATGAAATGGTATCAACATCCTAAATCTGTGCGAATACTGATTTTTGCGAATATTTATGGCAGTGAATTTACGTGTAATGTTCAATTGAAATTCAAAATTGTAAGTCAATAGCAGAAGCGTTCATATGAGCTACCTCGTGGGATGGACAACAGGATCAAAAGCCGTATAGCCATCGTTCAAGACCCTCACGATTAAGCATGGTATATGGTCTTTGTGTCAGCGAGCAATTTGCCGCCCAGCTATGATCTATTATGGCTATAATTATACAAGCGTGCATACTACCAGAACTGACTCAGTGCGTTCTTGTCGCATACCTGGTTCCAATTCATAGCAGTAACAGTCGAATTCTGCTTGCCAGTATAGCCTTTATTGTAGACAGTCATCGGTTTTCAAACTTACGCTCCCATGCACTACTGTGCATGGACCTCAATTTTGCTTGAATAGAACTGCACACGCGAGTTGGTATTTTGCTATGTCTTACAGTATTCTATTTTCGTTAGGTGATATCATCTTTTTATTTACTTAGTATTTTTTGTTCTTGTGGTCACTTAAAAAGAACGTATAGACCAAAAAAAAACAAAGAAAAAAGATAGAAGGAATAAGAAAGAAAAGAACAAGAAAAAACAAAAAAACCTTCAAGAAAGTTGACTCGTATGTAACAATGCATTGCTCCGTGATGAGCTATTCACAGCAAGCAATGTGAATGCTGTTCATGCACCATTGGTATAACATTCATTTCACTCTTGGAAAAAAGGTTTGGAAAGTTAATTGTGGTTAAATGTGATTAATTTGACATAACAGTGTGTCATAGGTGTCTGTTTGAGATCTAATTCAAGTCTGAAAGTGAGGAACTTAATGCAGAGGGTTTCTTTCGCTGCAGGTCCAGAGGACTCTGATGATCAAGAGAACGATTTAGAAGAGGAAGAATCAAATTACGAATACGAAGACAATGATGATAATGAAGATGCTAATGATGAAGCATTGGATGTCGACCAAGAAAACGAGAATGAAAAATCGAACGGAGGTAGCTTTATGCACTGACCAAAATATACCGATACGTACCTTTTCAGTGACTCCAGTAATCCATTCTTTAGCAATCCTAAACCAGTATCCCCAATAAAAACCATTATTTTTTAAGTTAGGAAATATCAATATCGGAGCGATATTTCAAGGATGCACGGTTTGGTATCACACTCAGACAAAATATTGGCAGGCGCGCCCTTTAACCTTTCGGATAGATAGTATATACGTCTGCATACCTTCGAGATGCTAGGGCTTCTGGGTCAGTGTGTCTAGTCTAAACCCTCCTTGTCCTTCACCCCCTTGTTCCTCCGTACATCAGAATGTGGAAACAAAACCACACCTAGTGAAAGATCGCAAATGTACTAATAAATCTGAAGTGCCGCTAATCGTGTCTAGACAAAGCGTAATTCATACAGTTGTTGTTAAGTTGTTTCGAACAAGGAATACCAAAAAGATATCTTAACCCTATCCCAGGCGGGCTTTTTATGATTAGTGAAAGGCAGTGGGGTGGGGGGCTTTTTTGCCCGCCAGTCCTAACTTCCGATGTAGAGTACTTATGAAGGTGAAACTTGGTAGCAAGTTCCATTCACCTTAAAAGACCTCACAGATGTTGGTAGAATTGTTTCTGGTCCCAGGCTCCCTGAGATATGTGGATTGTTTTCCCGTTTTACATTTTTGGGAATTTTCGACCCTTTTTTGAAAATTGGTCCAAATCACTTGACCCAAAATATTTCAAATTTGGTCAGAATACGCATTGATAAATTCTATGAAGGTAGACTAAAGCTCGGTATCAGAACTGTTCCCGAAAAAACGTTATTTTACCATATTTGACCCGGTGGGCAAAATCTTTTATTAGTTGTTTTTACCTGTTGATTGAATACACAGGTCAATAATTATTGTAAAGTAGCCTGTAACTGCTATCTTTATGTGATTCACGTCTGGAATGGGCGGTCTATAAAAGTAATGTTTTCCAGAAAGGAAGGAGAGCATCTAGAAGCAGTGCTTCGGGAAGTCCCGAAACTATCTATATTTTACCCCATGTTGTCACTGCCCGAAGTGTGTAGTGACCGAACCCTTCCTGATGCAGAAATGCTCAGGTTATGAAGATAGGTGAATTTGTTGACACTATTACCGTGTGCTGTATAAATTTTAAGCCTACTACCACTTCCAGGCAGGCCGTATACTTGAAGGCAAAGGCGTTATATTTTCATAGTTTGTTGTGCGCTACTTATTTCGATGACAATCACTCTTAATGCACGTGCCTAGAATATTATATATGTTTGACTTCTTTATATTTTAACACGTTGGATACTGCGTACTAGTATACTCGTTCAGAAGGGAATTCTATCAGCTGTCTTTACAGCTCGATTTGGGGCAATACATAAAAAGTCTAAGTAGCTGTAAAATGGTTTATTCAAAACACTTCTATTATAAATGATTTTTTTTTTCAGAACTTGATGGCGGTGATATGGAACCAGAACCTGGTACAGAGAGAGACAATGTTCAAGGAACTACTCGTGGCTATGGTGGCGGTGGCGGAATGATGATGAAGACAAGTTCCATGAAGATATCTGGCAGCTCATCAATGAGTGGTGGTGGCGGCGGTTCATGGTCTTCCTCTAGCAGAGGAAGTGGTGGCTTTGGTGCTGGCAGAATGAGTGGCTCCGCAGGTGGTGCTTCGGGAGCAGCGTCGGGAGCAATGAGTGGATCAGCTGGTGGAGCAGTAGGTGCTGCTGCTGGTCAGGCTGGCGCAATGTCTGGAGCTGCTGGTGGAGTATCTGGAGCGGCTGGAGGCTTCCGTGGAGGTGCAGCTGGTAGATTCCGTGGTGGAAGTAGAGGTGGCTTTCGTGGTGGATCTTATGGTGGGAAAGCAGGAGCCATGCGTCTGCAAGCAGGGATGAAAACTGTTGGACGTTTTGGAATGCATGGGCGCATGGGCGGTCGTATGGGTGGTCGAATGGGTGGCAGGATGGGTGGTAGGATGGGAGGCAGGTTACGCGGTGGTCGATTCAGATACGGTTCTCGCATGGTGCGAATCGGTGGAAGGCTAGTCAAAATGCCAGGAAGAACACCAGGTCGCAAAGGGGTGCGCATTCGTTTGGGTGTGTCTTTGAAAGGTTGGGATTGGCGGAAGTGGATATTGGGCTTTAAATATGAATGTTAGTAAATGGTTAAGTAGATACAATTTACATGTTATTACTTCTTGTATTGAATAGGTTTATGGTAGTCTACTCAGAAGTTCTCTCGTTAATTTCAAATAATTCTCAATTGCTTTTCTAGAATGTACAGTAGTTACATGAATGCAGAATTAAATTTCATCTCCACATAAGCAGATCATCTCTGTGCTTTTTTCTAGTTCGGAAGATATCTAAATTATCTTATTACTGCAATTTTAGCTGTGGGGAAAGCCAGTGTAGGCTTCCTTCTTGATGGATCGATGGGGAAGCATCATTGGATGTTGCAAAGATGGATATACAACATGGTGCTCATGTTCAAAAGGGGATCGTACATTTCGCTTGGGACATTTGGTTCTACCGTTGCTACTGTGAGTTAATGGACTTACTTTCTATAGTGTTGATTCTGAAAATTTTTTTGAAAACAACTGTCTCTGATAGAACACTATGAACATTCATCTGTTTGATATCAAAAGAGAAAGACGACTGGGATTCAGAGTTTTTCTTGTTTTTCATAGAATGCTAGTAAATACGTAAAAATATGTTGTCATCTTTAGCACAACGAAAATGTCTATAGGGACGTCCAAATCGAGCAAAAATGTGACAAAAGCATATCTTATATACTTGATTTCTTTATCTACCCTAAAATTCAGATCCTTGTCAAACCCTCATGCCTGTTTTATACGATGGGACGAACCGAGTCGTGCCAGACAAAAATGGCAGGTGCGAGCCCAGCACGACCAGAGCACAACGTATACAATCACGGAAAACACCTGGCTCAACCTGGCGCGACTAAATCGTGCCGCCCATCCTAGGGTGATGGGCCGCACGACCTAGCACGACGTATAAAACCAAATGTCAAACTTCAGTCGCGCCTACAATGAGTTTTACGCAGTAATAGTGGGATCTGGTGAGAAGATAGTATATTGAGATGGTTTAGTGCCATTTAAAGAGTGAGTTCGACATTTAGGTTCGACTACCATCCCATTGTATAAATCAATCACGAATTTGACACCTGACCGCTGTCAAACTGTGATAGCGACCAGGAGTGTTAGCGCGACCGATCGTATAAAACAGGGGTTAGAATCTACATTTGCCAAAAAACATTATCCGAAGACTTTATCCGAAGATTGAGTTATAGAAGTCTGAGACCTATATTGTGGTTTCTTTTACGTTGAATAGGAACTGATTTTGCTCACATGCAAACAATTATTTTCCCAGGCTACGTACAATTACGTTGCATTTTCCATGCCTCTTGCATAGGCAAAGATACAAAAAGGCTTCTAGACCATTATTGACAAAGTCGCCTATAGCAAGCCGATGTTACATAATGTTGAATCATTTATACCTTCCACAAGATACTACTATAAGCAAATGATGAATATATCATTTTTAGTCCTTGCGTCTTTAATTTCATTTGTTTCATTCATTTACAAATCAGTTTATCTTATATTTGCTAGGCGACCGAATTTAAAACATTCACAGGAAGCTCTGAAATAAAGAACACTTGCAGTAAGATGCAGCAGCAGGGAGGAAGGAAAATTGGAGAAGCTCTCAAAGATTACTATCAAAAGTTTGTCGATGTTAGAGGCAAAGCTCATCAGAAAATGTTGTTGTTCCTTTTTATTCATGGCAATACACAAGGTGATGCCAAACTGCTGACTGAATACGGAAACAAGTTCAAGCAATTAGGTAAGTATTTACTAGATTAGCTTGATATTAATATGCCTCATTATTGCAATATTCCTGAGGATAGAAATAGCTCTATACACATTAAGCCAAACCTGCATGCTTTTACTTTTGCGTTGATTATCACAGTTTCCCATATTTGCCCTACACCTCGGGTCGATGACGAACGTGATTGCCTGATTTCCTCTCATCCTCTTCCTTTCTTCACTCATACTTTGGTGACGAAGCGGCGATTCATTTGCCTGGCACGTGAATTTTTTATGCTACTATCAGAGTGATGCATACCTGAAAAAATGCTGCGCACACAATAAGTTACTTGATAAAAGCAAGGATGGTACAACCTCTGTCTTCTAATCGAAGAAATGTGACCTTGAGCTACCTTTCCCCTCGCTTGTAGAGCAACTTCTGTGTGCCCAATAGCGTTAACCTCTTTCGGTCTTTTCAGTTTCGATTTCGGATGCCAAAGCTCAGCTGGACTGCAACTGGTTTTTTAGGTGTTCCTTGATATGCACGCAAGCGGAATTGCAGCTTGTGTCGTATTCGTATCCTTTGCTAGTTGCTAGGTAGGTTAGCTTCAAGTTTAGTCAATCCAATTATGAGACTTTGAAAAGGTGTTTTATATCATAGCCGGCCTCATTGTCAAATTATACCGGATTTTGTTACAGAAAAGTTTGGTTTCTGCCCAATGCAAGCCACTCAAATGTCTTAAACTTTGATGCGTTTAGAACACTATCAAATGCCATATGTTTCATGTACTAAGCTATCTGGTGCGTGTCATATCCCAGCAATTTTATATCCATCCTGAAACTGCACACAGGTGGTTACGTTGCAAAGCAGATCCAAGTCTCTAAGTCAAAGAGCGAAGTCTTCAAAGCAGATGTCTGACAACCCTGAGTGGCAGCACGAGAGGAAACTGGTGCTGCAGCGAAGACTGCCACTCCAGTTACGAGGGTCTCTAAAACGACAAGTAAAAACGATCACACATATTACTAATTACTACTTCACATTTTTAACAATCTTTACTTTTAATCGGGCTGTCATCGACCTTGCCCACTAGAGCCATACGTCGTCGAAGTTTTACAAACACAAAACGCTCACACTACTTTGGTGGATTTTTTTTTCAATGATGCACCGACGCCTTCACGAGTTTATACGTATAAGAGTGTGGTCCACATTGATTGAGGTCTAGGAAATGAATTCTCTCTCACAAAACGCAGGATTATTCTTATGCTGTAGCTTAAGGTAAGGAATAATATGTACCCTCTAAGGTTCCAATACTATGCGTATGAATCTTCGTCCCGATTTGCTCTGATACGCCTATCGTTGGTGTAAGCTTTGCAGATATCCTCCTTTGATATCCTTCTTCCTTTTTAAGACTTCCCGAAGTTGATGTATGTCAAAGACATTGGACTGAAGCTATCGCCTTCACGCTCTAAGAATCAAAACACGTGGTTGTGCTCCATTGTTCATGATCTGCACCCAATAGTTAAAGTAAATAGGCCTAAGCTGTTCCAGCAATATGTTATGCTTAGATTGGTGATGAAAATGAAATATTTTATATGTATTTTGACGAATTTTGAAGATTATTTGATTCCAGTTAATTAGTGTATGTGTCAGCAGGAAATTTATTGCAGTTTTTTTATGATGTTGAGAACTAGCATTTGAAGATGCAAGCGCTAGAAATTATTATTGGTTTCTTTTCTCCTTAAAAATTCAAAGTAGCTTTTGTTGCTAGTGGATGATGGTATCTGTTTTAGTCTTTACGGAAAACGTACAAGAGAGAAAATCGCAGTATTGTTGTGGATAAGTAGACGCCCCTGTCTTGCAAGTACATACTGGTTTAATTTGTTGATAGTAGTCCCCCCAGCGAACGGAAACATCTTTGAGCATCTATTTTATCCAACCTTCCACTCATTTACGTTTTTATATTTTCTTTCAAAGGTGTGAAAATTTTCGTCATTGCTTTGGGGACTCGTATGAGTATGACACAGCAGGAAATGATCACCAAACGAGAACGTATCTTTCAGTGTAGCAACTACAAATCCGTCGTTCTTGGAGGTAGAGGACTGAAAATTGGTGGACGCATGTCTCGCACACGTCAATCTCTTCTGACGATCATGCAACGACGAATTGGCCGATGTAGGTCTCGTAACTCATAAGCGTTTCTAAAATACTCTTATCTCTAATTGAATCTTATTTGATCACTTTGTACTGAAATTACAGGAAGATTTTTTTTTTTTTGAGGTGTAGAACCACTTTTGTATGATGTCTCGATACATTATCTGGCAATTTACATGAGTGCATCGAATTCTACGCCCTTTGTTCTCCAACTGAGTAAAAACTCAACAAATCCTAAGCCACGCCCTAAAATTAGCACAGCTACACTCTGCACACACTTCAGAATTGCCAAAAATATGAATTTTCAAAAGCCATAAATGGCAGGTCTCTCAAGCATTAAACACCTACGAACCACCACTTGCCACCCTTAACCCTTTCTACTATCACATTTTTTACTGCTGCTGCAAAACCGCAGAACCAAATGCTGCAAAACGTGATGCTTTTTTGTAGCATTTATCAAGAAATACTTTGGTCAAAAATATTTCCCTAATATATCACCTATCGCCTACAACAGGTGTTTTGTTTCAGGCGATTGGAGGCAAATTTTATGTGTGACCTCATCAAAAAGGCATTTCTGCCCCCAAATAAGCTATGTTTAAATGGTTCAAACAGGTACGCAATACCTTGTCATAGCCTTTTCGATGTTTTGGGCGGGGTTTGGACCAATCTTTGTGGATGGTGATGTTCTGATGACGTAACCATGAAAACAATAGATTCCTATGGGTGACCTCAACAAATAATACCGTCATCATTGCCACCTGTAGTATTTGGGATCAAACTTGATGTCACTGTGTTCCTCACATATGGGCCTACTTACATACCAAATTTCATGCTTATAGCTTATTGGAAACAAAAGTTAACGAGGGGGGGGGCGGAATCTGCCCCCTCCCGCAGTTCTGAGGAGCCCAAATTACTGAAATATAAATTTCTCTGCTTCATTTCTTTATGAGCACGCTGTATATTACTCTGACAGTGGTTAATTTCGGTACAGAATCGGTTTTATTGACGAAGCCAAAGCGACATGAGAGTAGCAAGTACTTCTTGACAATAAGCAAACCTTCGCATAGCTACGTTTTGCCCCATCAAGCACCCTGATTTAGTGATTTTATTTCTACTGAATGTTCTAAATAAATCTATAAATTAAAATGTGCTGTGTTGTAATTTGCTGCTCGTAGTAGAATTTTTCAATCTTTCATTCCAGGGCTCGGAGTTCAAGTTGGTGTCTCGTCGAAATGGACTGCAATGCATAAGGGCCAAACTCACAAAGGTGCGTAAATGTAACGCGCATCACCTACTATTAATTATGATGACGCTACTCAAGAATAGCTAAAAAACTAACGTTATTATGACCCATATATTTTTATCTGCGTGCTAGTCCATGTCCAAGTCATGTCTGATTCGTCATAGCTATTGTCAATAGACCTTTTCATAAATCGTCGTCATTCGATGCATTGTGGGATGACCAGGGGGCAAATCACATGAATATAATAGGTGACATCTCCAGAGGAGATCATTTTAGTGTCTACAGAGATCATTTTAATGCCTAATTGCCTACATAATCGCGTTCGGACAGCAAAATTGATGATAACATAAAAACATTTGCTTTTGTTACTGTAACATTAAATTTAACGTGCCCTCTGACAATCCCACAGTGCAGTGTATGATGACACTTGGCAAAAAGGTCTGTGGTGAAATATTTGTCTGTCCTGTGCTCATTGATGACGTCAAAAGTACCTGGACTAGAAAGTCTGTTCGTTACTAGTCTCACAGGAAGAGTGCTGTACAGTACCGAAGGTGATGTGATATAGGAAGCTATTAGAGGAATAGATTAGGGGCTTTCGGCAAGCAGGTACAATTTATGCACCTATAATCTATCGAACCGCAAGACAAAAATTCGGCGTGCAGATGGAAAGAACTTTCCAGCGTGCTGTTCTGGAAAACTCCCTGCCGTTGTGGGCTTATTTGCGTAATCTGAGGATTTCCTTAAGAAGAGACGACGTTTCTAGTCTCTAGTTTCTAGACGTACCCTGTTCAGTGTATTACGAATACTGTATTCCTATCTTCTTTTTTATCTTGTTTAGCGTTCTTAAAGGGATCCTCCGGCAAAAATATAAATAAAAGTTAAACAAACTTACCATCACATGAACATCACAAAAACGTTCTCAATTCCACGTTCTTATTGCGCTTTGTCCATAAAATTAAATT
>JAOBRC010448677.1:0-19201 GCA_027575255.1 Scolionema suvaense
TTGGAGAATCCCTTGTCTTCCTCTATTCCTAGTGATCCATTAGTTAGAACTGTTGCATGCCCATCTTCCATCACTTCATTTGTTCCCTCCAAGCTTTGCGTGACCATTTCTTCTGAATTCTCGTTAGGCCACACCATTTTCCACATAGTTGTGTGCATCAGTTTCAATAGCTTTCTTGTGTACCACACTCTTATCCGGTATTCCTGTTATGCTGTTTTCTGAGTGGAGCAGGCTTCTGTCATGTAGTTGTTCATCAATTTCTGTTAAATCATTGTTCACTTGTTCAGTTGACGACCTCAGAAGCACTCGATCTTCCAGCAGGATTTTCTTGGGTTTTTGTTTGTTGTCTGGTTCATGTCGTGAAATACCCTGTTCTTCCAGGAGATCGCTTGGGTGTTGTATTTGTTTTTGTTGTAATTTAGCCACACTTCTCAAAGTATAGGATTCTGCTGCAGTTGGTTGACCTGTACCTCTCACACATTCTAACTTCAGTTGCTGTAGTGCCACTCTTCTTCGGTTCTCTTTCTCATCGCTTTCTCCGTTGTTTGTTTGTATTTGATGACAATTTGTACCGCTTCGTTCTTCTTGCTGTATTGTTGTTTGTATTATTGCCTGTTCTTGTTGTTTCGGCATGTTGGTACTTGTCGACAGTTGTTTTTGCTCTGTTTGAGTGCTTCCTAGTGGGCATTCATGAGGTGATCCAACCGGTTGGCTTTGGTTGTCTAGGTTTGCACTGTATAGCATGATACTTTCTTGTCTTGTTCTCCTCACTCCTTCATCAGACCATCTACTTTCTGCTATTACTCCTCTGCCTCTCCCTCTCTGTTTCTTCCACGTCCCTCTATATGGCATATTTACCTTTTCTGTCTTTAGCTTATACCGAATTCCCTTGTTTTCTTTTAGTCTCCTTTTCTCTTCACCGTTTCTCCCTCTTTTCCTCGCCAACCTCACTCCTTCTCTGATCAACTAATCGCCTACTTTTTCCTTCAACTCTTTTATTTCTGTCTTTCACTCGTCTACTTCTTTTTTCCACTCGTCTACTTCTTTCTTCCACTCGTCTACTTCTTTTTTCTACTCGTCTACTTCTTTCTTCAACTCGTCTGCTTCTTTCTTCAGCTCGTCTACTTCTTTCTTCAACTCGTCTACTTTTTTCTTCAGCTCGTCTGCTGCTTTTTTTCACCTCGTCCGCTTCTTCCTTCACCTTGTTTATTTCGTTTTCAACTCGTCTACTTTTTTCTTCTACTCGTCTACTTCTTTTTTCAGCTCGTCTACTTCTATTTTCAACTCGTCTGCTTCTTTCTTCAACTCATCCGCTTCTTTCTTCAGCTCATCTACTTCTTTCTTCAACTCGTCTACTTTTTTCCTTAGCTCGTCTGCTTCTTTTTTTTTTACCTCGTCTGCTTCTTCCTTCACCTTGTTTATTTCGTTTTTCAACTCGTCTACTTCTTTCTTCCACTCGTCTACTTCTTTTTTCAGCTGGTCTACTTCTTTTTAGAACTCGTCTACTTCTTTCTTCAACTCGTCTACTTCTTTTTTTCAACTGGTCTATTTCTTTTTTTCAACTCGTCTACTTCTTCACGCCTTCTTCACGCCTTCTTCTTCTTCACGCCTTCTTCTTCTTCGCGCCTTCTTCTTCTTCACGCCTTCTTCTTCTTCACGCCTTCTTCTTCTTCACGCCTTCTTCTTCTTCTTCTTCTTCTTCTTTTTCTTCTTCAGGCCGATCTTCATGCAATTACGTGATAAAGTAGCAATCTGCAGGTATGTCTGCACACAGACAAGAACACGCCATCTGCCATCGGGTTGTCTGAATGTAAATAGCAAAGAAATAATTACCGGACACAAACAGAGCATAAAGAAGCAAGATGCCGCCATTCAAGGAAGATGCGGGCGATCTCGCAAAACACAAAATCAACTTTCAGTGGCCTTGGATTCTGAGGCTTGGTCCCTTGACATTGCATGACATGGTACCTTCTCTTAATTCATGGTTGATTCAGAAATTGTTAGTGCTGCATAGACCATAGTCACTAAAATTTTGTACACATGGCTTAAAAGTACTAATAAGCAGATGATGTCTTACTGCAGAGTATAATCTGTCTTTGTTTTCTTTATTCCAGGAAACACAAATTTCGAACAGTTGCCACGAATATAATATTCACACGAAAGCATGACGGGGCATATTCCTTAAACAACTTTAGAAACATGCAACAAATACCCATCTTAATATTGATCAGTTCCAACTTTCTCTATGAAACTTTCTACATGAGTATCATCAAAAACAGAGGTATTGTGTCCTATGTTCAATTGTTCAGATATTCTGAGAACCTGTAAAAGATGTAGAAAAGACCTGCTGTCACGATGATCCTCAGATCTTCAAGAAATATTTTTCCAAACTAGAGTAAACAGCATATTAGCCTTCAAAATAATACTCTGGTGTAACAGATACTTTCTTTTGAGGAGTATCTGATATAGTCCTCTTTATACCTGTAGTAACCGTATGTAACCGCGGATGATCATGTGTGATCATGTGTTATAAGACACACGAGCAGCGAGAGACGAATGTATCAGTGCTTCTCGGAGATTGTCTGGAATTAGATTGTTGTGTTGTTAAAATTAGTCTAAGATATACAGCTCGTTGTCTACTGTACATAAGGATTGCTTATTGATTTGCGCGGCAGCCGCGAATCTTTGAAACCAGGATCAGTGGAAAATGCAATCAAAAATGGACAGTTACTTTACATTGTGTGACCAGGTCTACACAGTGTTGATATGATTTCTTCTTTCTAGCGCTTCCACTGGCCAGTCGGCAGTTTTTTTAATGTTGGCAAAGTCCTACACATGTTTTTTCTTGGAAACATCAGATATTCTTGATCAGGAAGTTGCTATGTTGCCTTGGCAACTGCATGCATAGAGATATGTGCCGCGTACAGGCGGATAGCAAATGCAGTAACTGCTGATCCAGAGTAGCTACGAAAATAGTTATCATATTGATGGAAAGCACAAGACGAGACCTAATTTGCGTACAACTTTCAGCTTCAGATGATAATTACTTTAGAAGATATGGCTCATTCTCTTCAGAGGTACCTTCCGCGCCAAAAATGGCCCTCGCCTCAACTTCAAAATCTTGCAGTTTCGGTGTTTCCAAACCGATTGAGATGCAGTTTGTTTTACATTTTTGCTTGTTTTAATGTCTCTAAATTTTGTTGTTAACTTTTTTCAGGTTGCGACCGATTTTCGGCCATTTCATTTTCTCAGTCAAAATGGCCCTCTTAGGGCCTTCAACTTTGTTCATCACGGCCGAAAAAGAATCGGTGCGCCAAAACTAATTTCAGAATCGTGTTCTACATTCTTTCCTTTATATTCTGCACACAAACAGACCTAAAAAGAGATGATCTTAAAGTCTCACAATCTTCGCTCAAAGACAGCACCATTTAGCCTGATTTTGCCTATGTCAATATGGTGTCTGAACTTGAAAATAACTCTTGCACGTTTATTCACTGCTCATGCTTGTTTATCGTCAAAGATAGGGCATAGCCCGAGATACCTATGTGCTTAACTTTAGCACATGTATTGGAGTGGAAGTTGTTTTTTAATGGCAAAATGTTGGATTTTGGTGGTCTCACATGCACTGTTCAGTGTTGGAGGGCGGTCAGCCAGAAACAAACCTGAGCCTGGAGGCTCATCTATACTTTGTCATATGTCCATTCTTGTTTTTACTTATTCGTTTCACTACTCTCCATGTGCCCTGAAAATTTTAGGTGATTTGGTTTGGTATTTCAGAAGTTATGAACAACTTTGCATGCTTTGAAACAAAAGGCGAGCGATCGCTCTCGCTCACCTCGTCACACGCCTTCTGTACTTGAGGCGAGCGATAACCGCTCACTTGGTCTGATCAACAAGGAAGTTGAAATAGCTTCTCTCCTTAGTTTCAAAGATCACCAGTCTGTTTGAATGCCCCACAATTGATGGCTAATCAGTTTCAAAGATCTTTCTTCATTTTACGCAGTGTGTGGATACGATACGTCGAATGAATAGATCTGTTTCGCAACACGTGCTAATGTGTCGCAAGTGTTTGTTCGTACATGCAGCTATATTGCTTCAAAATAATTGTGTTGGATTACTGCAGAGCAAGAGATTGCATACGACACAGGATGGGAATTCCGTAAGACAGAAATAAAACTCTGTTAGTCCATGTAGACCATATTCTTTATATCAAGCCTACCACAGCTCTGCTCT
The DNA here is from genome assembly GCA_027575255.1 of Scolionema suvaense. Classification (NCBI taxonomy): domain Eukaryota; kingdom Metazoa; phylum Cnidaria; class Hydrozoa; order Limnomedusae; family Olindiidae; genus Scolionema; species Scolionema suvaense. The sequence goes on from JAOBRC010448677.1 coordinate 4,234, forward strand.
TGATAAATACAACCAAATTGCATTTGGTTTTTATCTAATCTGACCAATCAGGCCACTAAGCATCTGCGGTGGGTAACAACACCGAGAAAATGAAGCATGCACGGTAACTAACTTTTGTATTACCAATACTCACAAGTAAAAGATTATCTTTGTTGGGCATGCTTCAGACCAATTCATAGCAGTGGAATGCAAACCCTACTGCTGTGAAAATTTCCGGAGGAGATGGCCACTAGAGGCATCCTTGAGGTATCCATTATTGTTTGGGGTTCATCAGCAGGTGAAGACGTTCACCGGGGGTATCCCCAGCTCAGAGAACTTGCATTCCCCGCCAACACAAGACGTGAACATTTGTTGAGATCTGAGCGCTCCTGCAAATATCGCTCGCCCGACTTCCTGGAGACGAGCGATGGCCACACCTCTGCTGATTTTCTCAGAACAACCACTGACTTTGTGACAGTTTGACACTTGGCTGTTTTCATGCCCTTGGCTGTTTTCATGCACTTGGCTGTTTTCAAGGCGGTCACTTGCAAGAACACCGAAGCTCATCCTAATTTGTCAGGAACAAAATTTCCAAATGAAGTATTCTATGTCTTTGAACCTTTCTAATTATGTACCTTATGATTCTGAAGTAATTTCTAGTATTGGAATGCTGGTTCAAAAGTTATTTGAGGAAAAGTAAGGTGGCAGATGTTTCAGACTTGATGCTGTTCAACCATGGCGGTCATGAAAAATCGTCCTCTGATCCTGTGAAATTCTTCTAAACTGCATCGAATCGTTTCGATACCAACATGCTGCTATCGCTAGAGATCCTCTGTCAGGGACGCAAGACGAACAAATCGTTTGGGTAGAGCAAGACATGCGGAAGCAATTTTCGGGAAAGTTTTGAATTGCGAAACTTGCAAAAAGATTTTGAAGATTGTATTGAAGCATCAGATCAAAATAAAATTTCATTTGAAGACATGGTTAAGGCCTTGAAGGATCGCTATTGACCAACAAAAATACCACCCTTGCACATTACGAGATTCATAAACTTCAGCAAAAACCAGATTAGTCATTCAACACGTTCGTAAACCGATTACTTCATGAAGCCACATATTGTGAATTCTCTTGCACCAGTTCAAAAGGTTTTGTTAATGAAATTCTCATCAGAGATCAGATTGTCATTGGTACTTCTAATGACACAATTCGCAACAATTGAGGAATGGGGTTTAAGCTTTAATTGAGGAATGGGGTTTACGTTATCTCACAAAAAATGGACGACAGTTGGAGGCTGCAACACATGGAGCACAGCGTTTTAAATCAGACATCGATAAGATCGAGCAAGTCTTTAGATTAAAGTCACAAGGAAAGTATTCTCATAAAAAATCTGCATGTGACCGTCTGCACAAGCCACGAGAATCTTCTGAAGTTCCAAAGAAGCTGCCTTCTAAATGTGTTACATGTTCGTCTAAACAATGCTAAGGAAAAAAGTCCTGCCCTGCCTACCATGCCGAATGCTTTGATTGCCACAAAAAAGGACACTTCCGAGATTCCCATTCCTGCAAACTTGCGTACAAACGTCCAGTAAAGGGTAGAGCTGCTCCACACCTGGAAATGGATAGTGAATGCGACTCTGATGAATTAAGTAACACAGACCGCGACAATGATATCTTGCAAGACTCAGACTCTTCAGGTACCTCGAAGAATAGGTCATGTGGTCCAGTTTCACGTGTAGCTGCTAGAAAGGTTGTACCTATATGCTAAGTCCGACGTTCAATCAAGGCTTACGCAGACACGGGTGCAGATATTTGCGTCATGTGACATCGAAAAGCCAGAGATTTAAATCTACCACAAGAGAAATCTAGAATGAAGCTGCGACCATTCAGTTCCAAAAGCATATGCTGCATCGGCCATTATACTGGGACAGTTAATAGAGGAGACACGGTAGCAAATTTTCAGTTCTACATAGTTCACAAAAATGTGGAGACACTACTCAGTGGACGTGCGTGCGAAGAGCTAGTATACTAACCTTTAACGACGGAAATATTGTTTAAATTGTTTGTATGAGAGTTGTCTGGTCATTAGTTTAATAATGTGATATGGGGTTTTCAGACAACTGGTCCTATGTTTAACACTGAAAAACGCCTATTCCTACTGTCTACCTTCTCTTCTTGTCGGGTTTCTTCTCGCCCTTGATCTTCTCTCGCATCCATGGTCTTCTTTCTTGTCCAAAAGTGATAATAATCAGCAGTTTCCAATGTTAAAATATAAGATCCCAAATTTTCACCCTCCTGACTATGGGAGAGCATCTTCAGGGCACTTGTTTCAGGATGTTGACTTCTATTTATACTCAGAAATAGGGGTTAAGTCAAGTTTTTTTCCTTCAATCAGAACGCAGTATTCGACCAATCAGAAAATGGGGCTAAGTCAATTTTTTTCCCTCCAATCAGAATGCAGTAATGAACCAATCAGAATTCAGGACTTGCTGAAACTCAAAATAGTGCTTTCCAGATATTTGAGACTTTACTTCTTTCTTCTCCTTTATTCATTAGTTCTGCCTCAGTTGATGCGATAAAAATTGCTTCTGAAATGATTATCCTTTGCTAATACCTTAACGTTGTCCCAATCTAAGTTGTGTTTTTGTGGAATGTAAATATCCTGATAGTCCTGATAGTTTTTGTTCTGATTTCCTAATGTCATCTTCCCCTGATTCATTTGATTCCAAATTCTTCGCTTTGGACACATGTTCTTTAAGCCTTGTAGATAACTTTCGTGCTATTTGTCCAATGTATTTCATATCACACTCTTCCTGTCTGCACCCAACTTCATACACCACCCCTTCAGTTCCCATTATGTCATTATTTTGCCTCATTGTCAACTTATTCTTCAAAGTTTTCCCTTTAGTAAATATAACTTGCACTCTAGATTTTCTTGGCACCCTCCTAATTTTCTCCGATATACCTCTTTCATAAGGCATGAACATCTTTGTGAGAGTCTCATCCTCAGAATTCACTGCTTAGTCTTTCTAGTTCTCTTCATTTGTTCTCATGCCTTCCAATGTTCTTTTCAAGTTTTTTTCCAAACTGGAAATCAATTCTGCCTTCCAAATGCTTGAGCTAGCCTCAGAATCTCGTCTGCTGACCGTTTTCTACACGGGAGACCGTCTCATGAGATACAAGCGTCTTACTATGGGAACCAAGCCTGCGTCCGGAGAGCTTACACATGCACTTCTGCCCCTATTTTGTCACATGCCGGAGGTCTATAGTATACATGATGACCTTGTAGTAGCTGCTTGGACCGCAGAACATCGAAGTTCTCCACATCATCAGAAAGTCAGGACTCACTCTCAACCCCGAAAAGTGCCTGTTTTGAAGTGAGGAAATCCCATTTTGAGGAGTATAGTAACAAAAAACCTGATGAAGCTAAAGTAGAAGCATTGCGTCACGCTTCACCACCACGAAATAGGCTGAGTTACAATCATTCTTGCGTATGCTTCAAAGCAATTCTGACTTCATCCCAAATCTAGCACTCAACATGGTACACTTAGGAAAACTATCGCAAAAAGAGAGTGCAATTTCGATGGACCAAGGAATGCCAGAACGAGTTCCGTATGCTGAAGACCCTGCTCAGAAATGATACTTTACTAAGACATTTCGAACCAGCCTAGGAAACATATATATTCGTAAAAGCCCACGTTTCTGGGATTTCTGCCATACTGACACAGCGAACTTCAATTGAAAACACAAATGCAGTTGCTTTCGCAAGCCGAGCGACTACAGATGTCGAACGACGCTATCTGCAATTGGACAGAGAAGCCCTATCCATTGATTTAGCCCTACGACGCTACCAAACTACCTAGTGGGTTGTCCACGTGCCGCAACTATTGTTACTGACTATAAACCGTTAATCAGCATTTTTGCCAATAGTCGACATGGTTCTGTACAACCAGAAAGGATAAAACTGCATCATCAGGATACATCATACAAAGTAATTTGGAGGAAGGGGCAGACGAACTGCGCCGATTTCCTATCATGTCACTCAACACCTTTCAAGGGCACTCCATGCACATGGAGGAACGAGACTACGGAATTCGAAAAGATTATCTGATTGCTGCAGTTTTCGTCATTCACTGAAGTTCTTTCAATGAATCGCATTGCAGCCGAAACACTCAATGACCCAGATCTTGTTAGACTTCGCGATTGCATCCACCAGGGATTCATTCCTCCTTGCGACAAAGAACTGGCCCCAAACCACAAATTCTTTTCAGAGCTCACTGTTTCTGATACTGAATTCATTCTCAAAGGAACTAAGATAATACTTTCATCTGCACTTCAGAGAACCGCTATCGAAAAAGCCCATCAAGGAGCACATCCTGGAATGAGCAGTCTGAAACGCAAAATTCGATCACACTTCTGGTTTCCTTCACTAAACACACAGGTAGAAAATGAAGTTCGAAATTGTCCTAGTTGCCTACTGTTCACCGACAAAAATACAAAGGAGCCAATTCACCCCCACCTGGTCCCAGAAAAAGCTTGGTCTCACATGAATATTGATCTATTCGGACCAATTCCAAATAAGAAGCATGTGTTAGTAGTGCAGGACAGCCTTTCCCGATTTCCAGCAGCACCTATTGTTCCTTCTATGGCAGAGAAGCCTGTCATTCATGCTCTTAGCGATATCTACACAACCTTTGGTAACCCTGACGACATTGAACTAACAATGGCCCTCCATTCAATGGAGCAGTGTTTCCCAACTTCTCCAAATCTCGTGACATCGGTCATCAGAAAATATTTCCATACCATCCGCAAGCAGAAAAACATTCATGAAACCTCCCGGCAAGGCGATGAAAGCTGGAAACTTTGAGGGAAAAGACCAACACGAGACAACAAATAAGCTCCTTTCATCCTACAGATCAACACCTCATCCAGCGACTGGTGTGGTCCCAGGTGCCTTCCTGTATCGTGACAGCTATCGAAGTGACTTTCCAGCTAAACCCATTTGAGAAGAAGTTCGACATGCCATTGAAAGAGACAACATCCAACAAGACGACCGCGGCCAGAGCCTAAATTCTCCCTGTCGGCAAAAGGAAGATGCCATAGGTCCAGGGGACTGTGTGCTTGTGCGAAATAATAACCGAAGCAAGTTCGAACCGCTATTTCATCCAACTGCTCACAAAGTATTAACATCTGATCAAACTGGTGTCACTCTATCCCGCCAAAGTGATGGAAAAATCTTTTCCAGACATAAGAACAAAGTGAAAGTAGTGCCTGACAAGAATTCCCTGGCATTCCAGACAGATACAAACGACACAGAATGGATGTGGTCTTCTGTAAAGGAATCTCTAGCTTCAGACAATGCGTTGGATGAGCAGGCACCGGCGCCATCATCTGAGCCTACAATGCCTGTCGTAAGAAGACGTCGTAATACTCATTTACCGCCTCAATTCAACGACTACGTTATGACTTCCCCATAGATGATCTTAAATAAAAAAGAAAAAAGGAGGAAAGATGTAGTAACCGTATGTAACCGCGGATGATTATGTGTTATAGACACAACAGAAGAAGGACAACCAGTGACAAGATGAGGAGGGAGTGTCCTTTAGCCACAAGCAGCGAGAGATGAATGTATCGGTGCTTCTCGGAGATTGTCTGGTACTAGATTGTTGTGTTGTTAAAATTAGTCTAAGATATACAGCTAGTTGTCTAATGTACATGAAGATTGCTTATTTGTTATTCTTGAGCGAGGATACTACAATACCCTCAAACACACTATTTACATAGCAATCCAGAGCAGGAATTATGAAAGCCACGTATCTTGTGAAAATAGGTAATAGCATAGAGCGCCTTAGCAAAATATCAAAATACTTTATTCACACAAACATTCACAAATTTTGGGCATTGGGGTCGAATACGTGAAAGTTTATCTCACGAAATTGTTTAGAAATGTCCATAACCGAAGGTTTATCTCGGGAAATACACACGTTTTTTTAATAAGAAAACGCTTTACAAGAAAATCTAACTGAAAAATGCCAAAATTCTAAAAAAACGCTACGAAAATACTCAGGCTCACGTTTTGAATCTGGATTTCTTAATTTAAAGAACTCTTTCATGCTAAGCATTCGTCTACCATCCAAACACTTTTCAAAAACAAGAATTACCAAATGAGTAGCAGACATCAAGCGCCAAGGATTAATGAAACCTGTGTTAGGAAGTTTCGCGCAGGCCGATAGAACAAATGTAACATTTGCAGTGCACATAAATCTTTCTGTTACTAAAAATGCGGTTCCCAGTGAAGTGCAGTACTGGCCAAGGGCTAAAATATTGAACGTAGAAGAACAGTTTCACAAAAAAATTAAGAAAATTTAACCCTGGAAAAGCAAAATATTTAAGAAAATTTCACCCTCCACTTGAGTCATTTGCTAAGAAAATTGAGCCTTTATCTAAAAACCTATTTTCTTATTGAAAAAGCGTGTACTTTCCAGAACATGATTTTTTCGAAAGTGTACTCTGACCTGCGTCGTTTTCATGGGGGAAGGGGGTTTAGGGCTTTGTGAAATTGCAAAATGTTTTCTATTTGTGAAAATTTCTCTCGCGAAAGTTTGCTCCGAATAAAGCAAACATTTCGTTGCAGCAGAGACGACGCAGCACATTTGTCACAGGCAGGTAGCTCATAGAACGTCCAGAAAACGTTCAGTCCATTGTTTCCAATTTCGAAAGTGGCCCTGAAGTAAACTTTGAGCATGATGCTTCAATCACCTCTGGAAAGCCCAGGCCTACATTTCGCAATTCCTCACCATTCGGATTTACTGTTGCAGTCACAACCTTAATCCTCGCTATGCTTATCTTTGTAGTTAATGGATTGTGCTTCGCTTCGGGCATAAATTTCTTGAGTCATTTAGTCCCATATATGGTCATATTTTACTATGTTTCAAAATATACTAACACTTTAGTAACAAAGGAGCAAAATTTTGTGAACAGTGCTATTTCATATTTAAAAAACTATATTTTACCATAGCTCTCTTCAAGATACCATAGTCACCACATGTCAAATGTGGGGAACAACAGGTGATATCACGCCCAAAATGTTTAAAATATGAAAATTTTCCCTGCACCGTCCGATTGCTCCTGAGAAGATAAAGTCACAAAGTTTCAATGTTACACTGTAAGTCCTTACAGAGATACAAAACTAAGTAGCCATGGGTCTGATAAATTTGCAGGTATAAATTCGACAAGTTAACATCCTCAGATCTGGTGGAGTCAGGTGACTAAGTGTACAATGCAGACATCTTAATTTTGCTAATTCAGCAAAATTACAAAAGTAACATTTTATGACTTATAGCACTAGGATAACGTGCGACAAACCAAGTTTTAGATAACATTTCATCATTATAGCAGTTGTACAATGATTTGCTACATGCTATTGCTTGCTACATGCAAGCAAATGATATTGAACAAAAACTAAACAGCCACCAACTATAACTGGAGAACACAGTCTATATTGTCACCAAGGGTAACAATAAATAGGATGCATCGAATTCTATGTAAGTAAGATCAGGAAAGAGAACAAAATGGCCATAAATGTACTTAATTATTGCTATTGCAACATGATCACGGTCAGAGACACATGGGAACAAATTTGAGAACAACCATCGCTTAAGTCTCACGGCAGTTACCTTTTGATTGTTTCGCAGTGGATTCTTCTGATCATACACTTTACACAATGAACAATACTTATTGACTTACTGTTGTGTTACATTGCATGATGGTATTCCAGCGTGACATGCATTACACTGTATATTTATATTGTTGCTGTATCATTAATACTGACTGCCCATGTCGGTTACTGTCAACTAATGGCTTATCATTGCATGCTATAAGTTATTGCACATACACCATATATTGACTTGAACATGGCGCGGCGACTCAGAAACAAGCCAGAATGGAAAGCTTTTTTTGCAGGACTTTGTATACCAGAGGACACAGCTACAGAATATGGGACTATTTTTCTAAAGAACAGACTAACTGAGGTCTCTTTATCAAACTATCAACAAAACACTAAGAAGGACTTGGTATTATATTGCTGGGAGATGTTTCAGATATGCTAGGCAGCGCTGACACCGCTTCTACACAGCCACCATCATCAACTGAAAAATGTATGACCACTCCTCCTCCATACAAATCATCCTGTGCTGCTGTCAAACTGCCATCTGTCACATCCAACATGACTCATTCACAGCTCCGTACATTTCTGATAGATTGGGAGGTATATAAAACAACGACTGCTTTACAAACACCTCAAACTGCGTCACATCTTTACAGCACCTGTGATGAGACAGTTCGAAACACTCTGATAAATTCTCATCCTGGATTCCTGAGTCTACCAGAATCTGAAACACTGGAAATCATACAATCAGTAGTCACCAAGCGAGTCAACGAATGAATAGTAATCTGTCACAGCATGAAAACGAATCTGTTCAAGATTATCTAGCAAGAATTCGTACTCTCCCTGCAGATTGCAAATTCACGTGCCCGGAATGTGAAGCAGACATTTCTCGTATCCACATTAAAGACCAGTTTGTTTGTAGCGTTCAATAACATATTGCAGACCGATACAATAGCCAAGGGCAGTCAGTTAAAAACTGTTGATGATGTAATCAAGAACACTGAAGCATTTGAGACTGCTGCACATGATCAATCGAAACTCCAGCCAACCACTGAAGTGCAAGAAGCCGTTTGTACATCTGCCTACCGAATAAGCAAGCAGCATGATTTACAGTAAAATCTTCTTTGCTCAAGTTGTGGTAGTCAAGATCATGGCATCCCTGGAAAGCCACCTTGTCACTCACACTGCCCAGCCTGGGGAAAACTGTGTGGTGCTTGCCGACGACCAAACCACATATCCTCTGTTTGCCAACAGCCATCCCAAGCTAGCAGCCTAATCGTTCACGTTTTCTACAATTCCACTTGTGACTCATTCACATCTACAGGCACACAATACAAGACATTATTGCAGCAGTCACTCCAGCTATTGAAAATGCTTCCACCATATCAATGCCAATTTTTCCAGACAGCGATGCGAATATATGCCTAGCAGACCCACGACAATTGAAGCAAATGTGTCTGAAGCCATCAGAACTTCGAGTATGGATACCTGTGCAATTTGAGATTGAGGGATGTACTACATGCCAGCCTTTTGGTTATATGTGACAAAGTAGATAGACTTTACTCTAGCAAGCAAAGCTGTATTGAAGTTGGTATCTTATCTGCTGACTAGCCCCGACCCATGATCCACTTGATATCGTCTCTAGCAAGTACAGAACAAGGTCAATCCCATCGTCTACCTCCTCCGAGACCATCAAAAATACCGTACTCTCTGACTACTGAAAATGTGCCTAAGCTGGAAGCTTATGTCAGAGAGAAATTTTCTTGTAGTGCTTTCAACAACTCACCACCATTTCTTTCACTGACAGGTCTACCTACCTGGAAAGATACATGTCAAACCAAGTGAAGTTCCTTTTGCTCAACACACTCCGATACTTGTCCCACACCACTGGAAAGCGAAAGTCAGGGAAAGTTTTGATTGAGATGTGGAGCATGGAATCATTACACCAGTACCGATTGGAACTCTAGTCACTGGGTGCAGCTCTATGGTAGTTGCTTCAAAAGATGACGGCTCCCCACGACATACTATTGACTGATACATTATTATTCGGTAACTCCATTGAACAAGAATTTTTCCATGTATGGGACTTTTTGACACTTTTCACCCAGAATGGAGTTGTTGTGAATGCCCGGAAATTTACTACATTACTGCCAACTGTTAGGGGGCGAGTTCTCTGGGTTAAGAATTGTAGCGTTGAACATATAAATGGTTTTGTTAGTTCAATGCCTTTTCTCTATCTTCAGCAGACATAATCCATTTACAGTTAAGGCAGTAATGAGAAGGGTGAGATGGCAAACAGTCCCAAAGTTCACGGTATAAAAGAATTTGTGCAGGACTCAAACCCAGGCCAGACAGTGGCGTATTCAGATACTGAATGATGGAATGGGCAGCTTTGACGTTGTTTAAGGAACCGTCAGATGATACATTGTTGTGGATGATTCTCTTAGCGGCCTTGACAGCACATTCAACTCTTCCATTGCTCTGAGGATAATAGGCTGATGATTGCGGTGCTTCACACTCCTGAGTTCTAAGAAATCTTGAAACACCTTTGATATAAACTGAGGACCTCGATCGGCACTAAGCTCTTCCGACACCCCATATCCCATAAACAAATCTCGAAAGATGTTGATCTAAGTGTCACTACTAAGTTGGTTACTTTTCAAAGAATAAATGTAAAACCAGCCACTGAATTGATTAACGATGACCAAGAATGTATATTTTTTCAAACAGATATGTTGGAGCTGGGGCAAGAATGATGGGTTCAGATTTTTGTGATGGAGCATGTGTTATACAATCTCTGCAAGTATCACGATCATTCCTGATGCTTGAGTCAAGACCTGGTCAGCAAACACATTGACTTTTCTAAACGCAGGGGGAATAACAATTCTTTTGTCTAATAATGCAATACCCTTAAATAATGACAACCATTCTCGACCTCCCAGAATTCGCGAAGATGAGCTGGCTCCAGTTGATTGCCCTGCTCTGGAAACCCTACTTTGATTGTCTTCATCAGCGCTTGATACTCAGGGTCACTAGCTGCAGCTGATGCAACATGATCAAAGGTAATATTCCTCAGTCCATCAAGGGCGTAAACACTAGCCCGATGGAGAGCATCATCGGCTTGCTGATATGAAAGAGCACCAAGTGAACATCGTGGTTCAGAGGTAATTGATAATGCAGTCGCTATTTCAGCTCGACACCTTGATAGTGCATCTGGGCCTCACCAAAGTAGTTTCTTTGAGGTTTTGTATGCAAGGATTCTTAATCCAGGCTAAGTCAAGATCACTAAAGATTCCCAGGAAAGGTTTATGATCAGATGTAATCAGCAAATCAGGGCAGCTTAGAGTAAACATTCAGTAGTGTTGCAGTGGCCACGCAAGAGCCAGTGCTTCTCCTTCAGTAAGGGAATAATTCCGTTCAGCAGCATTACTAAATCGAGATCCTGCAAAGATCAGTTTCCATCCATATGGGCAGCATACAGGGGACAATTCAGGGCAGTTACAGCGTTTTTGCAAAAGCAGATATCCCACACCATCCTTGCTCGAATCTGGTTGAACACATGTCTTCCATGAGATGTCATAAGACTCCACACCATCTTTTACTAAGTTGATTAGGATCGCCTTAGAACCTATAAACAAATCTTCCAACGTTTTGTCCCAATAAAACTTCTGATTTAGGTCACGAAATGGCTGCATCACTGGACTGATTGCATATGCCCACACTACCTCGTTGACCAGGCCAAACCATGACCGAGCACTTGATAGATAAGTAGGGCTAGGAAGTCAGATATTGAACTTAGCATCTTACAGGATGGGGCTACACTAGTAGGTAGTACAAGGAGAAAATGGAAAGTGGGAGAGAACCGGTAGAATTGCGGAAGTGCGCCCCAATCAACAGTATCTATTACGTAAGTTCCACTCTAGTCGAGTGACCCTCCGAAATCGGAATTTTTTGCGGGAGTACAAATTAATCGCTCCTGAATTGCCATTCCCGATCCCATCAATGAGAATTAATGAAAATTTTACACAAAATAGAGCAAACCTTTCTATGTACAGATTACTTCACTTGACTTCCCACTGTATCGATTGGATACAACCAACACTAACCACCAATATCTTGAACACAACAGTCTTTGTCACACAACAGGACGTGATACTGACCACCAGTATCCAAACACAACAGCAGTAATTTCTATATGGATTTCTAACCAATTAATTCCATCCAACACAAAGATAGCGGATACTCTTTACAATCTGAACCCAAGCAGCAACTCAATGGACTTCATTGGTAATCAAAGCTCCTCCCCAGGATTCTTCCAATCTGTCCAGTAAGCGACCTTAGCTCTTGAATCAGATCTGCTACAATCAATGATTTGAAGCAGGTAAACAAGACAATCAAGTTTGTGAAATCCACTCCTACCTGTATTTTGCTGCTATGATGTGATGTATCATCACTCCAAATAATCTCATAGAGTGAGGCAAGTTTCAACAATCTCCCAAACAGGGGGAGTCAAAGTGCATATTTAGTTTTTACAGGTGATCAGAATCATAATTGTGGCCTTTTATCCTGGAGTTCTAACCATCAACCAATGCTGCGGAAACCCATAGTGTGCAGAGGACTCCCATCCCCCCTTAACAAGTCACATAATTAGTGGACTCCCGCAAACTAAATTGAGGATCTCTGCATTAGATACAAGAACAAAATAGCATGTTAGCCGTATAACATTTGCCCCACAAATCACAAAAACGTAATCAAGTTTTCTTGAAACATGAAAAAACCCTAATACAGCCATTATTGACATAAAGTGCCACCCGCATGCTAAAAAACAACTTATTCTCAAGATGTAAACCATGGGTAATAACATATGCTTCGTTCCACTATTATCCAAGCCAAATATGAAAAGATAAACCATTGTTAACCCATTCTTAAAAAAAAACTGAAAACAGCCATTTTCTGGCGCAAATAACCACCCCCAAGCCAAGGAGATAGTCCGGAGACATGGCACATAGTTCATAACATGTGTACAGTTGCTTCAAATATTCAAACCAAAAATAACAGTAAACAGGTTAACCGTTCATGATACACATAGAAAAAAAACTAAAAAGCGGCATTTATGGACGTAAATTGCCACCCGCAAGCCAAACCACGAGGTCAGGAGACATGGCATATGGTTCAAAATATGCATAGAGTTGCCCCAAATAATCACACCAAAAATGACAAGAACACTTTTCGCCATCTTTGGATAAAAAAACATGAAAAACGCAATTTTTGGACTACCACCTGCAAGCCAAACGAAATAGTCGTCAGACATGGCAAAAAGTTCATAATATGCATACAGTTTTCTCAAATATTCACACCAAAAATAACAATAACAAGATTAACCGTTCCTGACATATGTGGAAAAAACCCCAGAAAATTACCATTTTTAGACGAAGTTGCCACCCGCAATCCAAATGCGACTTGCAGGAGATATGGGACCTAGTTCAAAACAAGCACAGAGTTACCCCTAATATTTACACCAAAAATGAATTGGAAGAACAGTTTTCGACTTCTTTGGAAAAAAATCATGAAAAACACCATTTTTTGGGCTAAATTGCCACCTGCAAGCCAAACAAGATATGACAAATGGCTCATAACATGCGTACTGTTGCCTCAAATATTCACACCCAAAATAACAATAAACAGATTAACCGTTCATGACTCACATGGAAAAAACCTTTAAAATTGTCATTTTTGGACGTAAATTGCCACCTGCAAGCCAAACGAGATTGTCAGGAGATACGGCATACGGTTGAAAACATGTGCACAGTTGCCGCTAATATTCACACCAAAAATGACAAGATTCCGATGAACAGTTCTAGACTTATTCACAAAATACTGCAAAAAACGACTTTTTTGGAGGTGTATAAATTGCCACTTGCAAGCCAAACAAGAGTTTTCCCAGATATCACATGCGGTCCACAAATAACTACTATTGCCCAGTAGTTTCACACCAAAACCACAAAAAAGTAATGAACAGATTTGAAATATTCTTACAAAACACTAAAAATGGCCATTTTGGGGCATAAATTGCCACCTGCAAGCCTAACAATTTTTTTTTCAAAATTCCGACTCCATCACTTTTCGTCAATATGGATTGTCACCTTCACACCAAATTTCAGAAACATTCATTCAGCAGTTATCCTGAAAAATGATGGGACGGACAGGCAGACGGACAGGCATCATTTTATAGGACACTTCCGCTAAAGAGGGAGTCCAATAGATCATCCCCCCCTTTTCGCTATATCTCCCCTTTTAAAAATTTTCCTATCGTACCCTTTTCGCGGTGTTTTCCGGCTCAATGAAAAGTTCGTGTTTCCATAATGTGCAGAGGCGTCTCATTCTATTTTGAGTGAGACTGAACTGCAATAAAGTGATTTCAGAACCATGTTTATGAAAACACTAACAAATATTTTAGATCCATGACTTCAATAGTTCACAGATGAAGATATGCTTGCATTCCCCCTCCCTCTCCTTTTTTACGGCATCCCCCCCTTTTACGGAAAAATTCCCATCCCCCCCTTTTGGACATTTTTCCAAGACTCCATCCCCCCCCCCTAAGAAAGCGGAGGGGGGGGGGGGGGGTCGTGTTCGCACTATGTAAACCCTAGCTTTGATTGAAGGTGCAGATGTTGCCTTCTATTTCGTAAATATCCTCAAATGTCTTCTTCCAGGAAGCAAGCCTTGTTCTTTACCCCCAGTAGAATGTGTCACTGATAGTAGATCCTTTAGTGTAAACATCTGGATCAACACATCTTGTATCCAGCCATCGGAATCCACGAAATCATGCGACGGCACTCGACGGCAATTTTCTATGGTTACCTCTTCACTTAGTGTTGGGGGACGCTTTATGTCCTGGAAACCCCAACCAGGCATCCAGAGGTCTCTGCCACCTTGCCGAACTGTGCTATGACCATAGTCAAGTCAGCTACTCTGGTTCATGCTTCCAAGTAACTCTTATCAAGTTTGTGGCCAGAGATTGCTGACTAGTTCTTCACTTGCAGTGTCAGGTTATCTATCCAACTTGCTACTGCACATGCTCTTCTAGTGAGATTATCTATAGATTTATTTTCCATTGTATAGCTCCCCTAATCTAACTCAAGACTATCTGCCTGTGACCGTTTAGTAGTTATATTCTTCTCTCATAGTTAGCACATCACCAGAGCGTGAAATAACGGCCGGTCAACGGTCAATGACCGACGAAATAATAAGAAGTGACCGGCACCACGGTGATCTCAACGGACGCAAGTGTCCGGCGCTCTTACAAGCGTCATTTCCATGTTTCCGG
>JAOBRC010448678.1:0-11982 GCA_027575255.1 Scolionema suvaense
AACCACAGTACTTAATATGATACGAACAGCGTGACCTGTTCCACACAATGCATAGAAGCATAAGCATATTGCATGAGAATGTATATGACTAGGTAAGACCTCATACAATGCACATTCATAATTAGCCAGGTAATAAGTTCCGAAACAAAGACATCAACAGATACCATTTACAAAGGCTCATTCTGGGATTGCAAAAATCAGACAGGACTGAATGTTCCACAATCTCAGTCTCAAACTCATCTTCGAGTATGGGAAAAACTGAATAAGGCATGATTGCAGCCTGAGTTCTAACACCTGCATATTGAACCAGGCCAAAATCTGAATCGGCCATTTCAGATGGTCGAAACTCCAAACCAAAGAAGTTATGAGTGAACAACAAGACGTAAAAGATCCATGTCAAAGCTCTCTCTTTTTTGAGAAACTAGAAAAACAGATGAGGAGTTTACGCTGACCTCCGATGAAATGCTTAGACGGCAGCTGTCCTTATTCAAAGCAGAAAATGTTTCTGTCACATAATCAAGGCTCTGTGATGGTTGCTCCTACTTGGTGATATCAAGGCGCAACTTTTTCATGAACCCTGCTCTGCAACATTTTGCACGACGGCAAAAACAACTGAAAATGACAACAAAAACAGGTCACAGAAAGTTGCTGAGGAGCTTTGCGTAACACAATACGAAAGGCATTCTTCCTAACTTTTGTTCGTTTCTCGAAAAAACAAAAAAAGCCTACTTAATGGTCACACCTAAGTAAAAACTCAATATAATAAATAGCCAATAAAACACTGGGTCTGTGGTCACACACCAAAGATACAACCCTACAAAACAAATCTGTAACACTTAACACTAAGTCAATCCTTTTCAGGAAAAAAAATCCACCGTTTCCATATTGTTTTGAGTATTCATTTTCATTTCAAAGCATAGGTCAGCCAAATTCATGAATTACCTTAGCAGCAAAGATTGCGGGCGGGCTATAAATCTACTCATCCGCTAAAGCTGGAGACAAACGAAGAACAGATAGCCTCAGTCTTGAGAAAAATCTGATAAAATAAGCGATTCTGTTTTTTTTAAGAAATAAAAATATTGGTGGAGAGTCAGACAACGCATGAAATCGAAAATCATAAACAAAGAATCACAAACAATGCTACTAACACTCCAACTGTAGGAGCCAGGTTGGGATTTGGTGTATTAAGGTGTTCAGGAAATGTAATCTAGGAATTCGCAGGAGGCTCTCATAATATTTCTCAGAGCATAATATGAAATCCGTCTTTTCTCTCGTCGAGGAAAATTAGCACACACAGCATCATCACAAAAGAACTCACACAAAAACAAATCGAGGCCTGATATCCCCGTAAATTCTTACCTACCACAACCCTAACGAAAAAAACTGGGCAAATTCGACCACTGCTGCTTCAAGACTCATCAGGCACCTTATCCAGTGTTAATTGTTCAACTGTCTGATTTCGAAGGACTTCGTTCTCAACAGATCACTTGAGAAATCATTCAATTCTATTCTACGACCTAAAAACTACGTCAGAACCATCAGGAACCCAAACATTGTCTAAACCTAAGTTTTGAAAGCTTTTCGTCTTTGCATAGACGCAGTACTAAAGAACTATGAGACACAAAGTATGACGACTACAAATAAGACATCAATATTAGATTATAAAATTCTACTTAACGTTCTAAAAGTAACTACTAATTTCAAACATAAATTCATCTCTCCCCAGCTCCCACTTCCTTCATCACACCATCGATAACTTTTCCAGCAGCACATTCACATGCCACCATTACACATTTGACAGAAGATCAACATCGAGTATGAACTCTAGACTTAAAAATGTTCAGTTAACAACTTGAAGTACACAGACAAAGCGGGACACACATTTGAAAAGCACGAAACTAATAACTACCACACTTCTCCATCCGCAGATTCCAACTATTTTCTTCCCAAAAAATCTACACTTATACAGACTTTATATGTATAATACTAAAATGACTCATCAAAAAAATTAAGCGCATAACTTATCTTGATAATTAACAACTTGTTACGATTTTGCTTCTTTCCCAGCTTGCTTGACTATGACAATCAACGTAATCCACCGTAGGTAGCTAACGGTCGAGCGGCAGGGTTAGTTAGCAAGCCCAACTTTTGTTTCTGCTTGCGCTGTTCCATCATCTACAATAAGATGAACAGAATGTGAATAAGTCACAGAACTAGTAGATTCCTGCAAGCGTAATTGAGAATCTCTGTACTACAACAAAGAAAATGATAAGATGCAATCCATAAGATTCGCACCACGAATGACAAAAGCTGATGACGTGTTCTGAAAACATATTGAAAAAACCATAAATATACCAACTATTGACATTAATGGCTAGCTGCACGCACAATAATATATTCCCAAGATAGGCACGGGCCATAACACAGGTTATGTTGCACCAAAGATCAACGCCAAACAAGACAAAAGCGGATGCCACTTTCTGACATACTTGGAAAAACCCCTCAAAATAACCATTTTCAGACGCAAACTTACCACCAGCAAGCCTAACGAGATTTTCTCCAGACATGGTACGAGGTTCATAACATATGTAGAGTGGTCCAAAAGACTCACACGAAAATTGACACAAAACAGACGAACCATTTTTAATACATTTGAAAAAGATCTTGAAAACAGCCAATTTTTGACGTAAACTACCACCCGAAAGCCTAAGGAGATTTCCCCAGACATGGCACATGATTCGAGCTTCCCCAAAGAATCATACAAAAAATGACGAAAACGGAGGAACCGTTTGACATACTTGGAAAAATCTCTGAACAAAGCCAATTTCTGACAGAAATTGTCATACACAAGCTTCACAAGATTTCACCAAGACATGACAAATGGTTTCCTCCTAAGATTCACACCAAAAATGACAAAAAGGGGATCCGTTTTGGAAAAAACCCTGAGGCTCGCCATTTTCCGATGTAAATTATCAACTGCAAAGCAAACGAGATTTTCCCCCAAACATGGCACATAACATACGCAGAGTACACACTAACAATCACACCAAAAACGGCAAACATCTGACAAACCGCTTTGACATATTTGGAAAAAACCCTGAAAGGAGCCAATTTTGGATGAAAATTTTCCTGAAAGATGGTGCATGGTTCATGAGACGCAGAGTTGCCTCGAAGAATCACACCAAAAATGGCAAACATCCAATGAACCGTTTTTTGACACATTTTAAAAAACGCTAAAAAGAGCCATTTCAGTGTGTAAATTGCCAGCTGCAAGCCGAACAATTTTTTTTGAAATTTCAGCTACAGCAGTTTTTCTTTATTACAGATAGTCATCTTTACGCTAAATTTCAGAAAAATCCATTGAGCGGTTATCCCAGAAAATACTCGCAGCTTTTGCCGCTCGCTGGCAGGCCAGAGGTGATTTCGTTATTAAAGGGGAATTCGCACTATTATCGGAGCTAAAAAATGCTATCCAAAGCGGAAAAGCGGTTCTTGGTTGGAGAAATCAGCTTTAGGTATGCAAAATTCAAGGGAAGAATTGATATGGGTTGTCATAATCGTTCAAATAGTCCATAATATAGTCGTAATTGTAGAAATCAAGGCATGCAGAATGGGCCGACAAACTGAATACAATGTAATACTGGACACGAAAAAGCAGTTTTGTATGCATATCAAACTGTATAATTAGGACCAGGAAATTAGTGACAATCAAGATCAGAAATGACAACGTTTCAAAGGCAAAATATCAGCCAAAAGACTGCTGAAAGTTGCTGAAAAGAGAATTTAGAGCAGTACAAGTCCTAGAACTCCATATGATTCTATATCTGCCTGTAACTAACTAAACTTGATCAAAAAACGAGGTCAAGACCTTTAATATCAGATAAATCAGCGTGAAAAGTTCATTGAAGCACATAAGAAAACCAATTCAAAATCAAGAAAACTGCAAAAAACAACAAAAGTAGCATTTTAGAGAAACAGAAATACTGAAAAAAAAATGCGACGAAGAACAATAAAGCAGGTCCTGCATAGAACTTACACCATATTATCAAAAAAAAAGAAGAGATATAGGCGTTTTAAACATAGGCAATCAGTTGACAATCTCCATTAAAATATGGCAAAATGTGTAAAAATCGTGAGTTTTTACAAAAATTGCATATATGAAGAGCTACAAACAAAACAAAAACATGAACATTTCAACAAAAACTGATGTCTAATGATAAAAACTCATTTACAAAGCAGAAAAACAGTGTCAAAGCAAAATGGGATACATAACAGTTCGCTCATGGGCCTGAATTTTTCATTAATGCCAAGGTAATAACTTAGACAACTCCTACATTCTTGCAGCCATTTATGTATCAGTACCACTTCTGGAAGCATTTAAATGCAAAAAATAGATCATACTTCAGAAGTACACATCCCCTACCCTTGCAAACAACTAAAACCCACCGTCATTAGCGTAAAATTGCCGATAAAGGCACAAACGTGCCAATCTGACCCACCAATGCACTTTAGCGCACTATTAGAACCTACCAAAAATAGTGACTCTTGAGACGACGTGGACAAAAACTTGGAAAAAGTTTAACACCAAGCGTTTATATTGCTTAATAGAACATTGTTAGAAAGCATTAATTTCCAAAACAATATTTGTCGAAAGTGTCATGGTCCTGACGTCACATGTCCATACCCAGAGTCGAAAAAATTGCAAACGGCCTTGTAGCGCTCCTCAAACAAAAATTTACGGGGACCCACTACATACAAGTTGTTGTACATCTACTCAATCAAAAATTCTGAAAGTTTAAAAAAAAAATCGTTGGCACCGCTTTCGAGAAATTTGGATTAAAAAGAAAAAAGTACAGAAAAAGGGGGTCATTTTTACCAGTTTTATATGGTCCAAGTTTGAGTGGCAAAATAAGTATTTTATAAACACATTTAGGAATGTTGTTGACTGCAGACCTACAGTACATTTTAAGACAATCAGAAAATACTACGTTTGACAACATGACATGTGGTTGTCGGATGTCAGATGCTGTCAAAGTGACGTCATTTTAACAAAAATGCACTTTTATGGGGGCCAAGATTAAGAAATTTAAGTCAAAATAAGGTCTTTTTATGAGTGAAATCGATGAACAGGGTCGAGGCCTATTGATTCTGCTAGTTGCATGAGTTTTGGATCAAGTTTCGCGAAAACATTCAAGAAAAACTGAAAAATAGGCCCTTTTTCTGGCAAAAAATAGCATTTTTGACCCCCTGGTAGCCAATGACCATATAGGGTCATCCCCAATTTTTTTCTATTGTCGTCTAGAATCTAATAAATACTAACTCAGTACTGGCTTTCATTGGTTTCGGTTAGGTATTTGCAAAGAAAGGCACCAAATTTTGCGTTTTCGCGATTTTTGCCATATTTGGCCTTTTTTCGCCTTAAACCGTGTCTGCAGAATAAACTATAGTACTTAGAGTAAAACGTTTTATACCAAAACTAAGTACTATTTGCAAGTTCAAAAGGAGTAAAAAACCAAACCCACCAGATTTTGCTAATGCCGTCAAACTAGCCGTCAAATATGGTCAAAATGACCCTAAAAACACTATCAGAGCACAAGCCGGATGCCGTGATGTCACAAATCGCAACTGCCTGTGCTCCAAACAATTTTTCTAGTAAAACTGAATAATTTGCCTACCCAAAACTGATTTTCATTTGAAAATTCAAGTGCTCAACTTTGAAAGCCAAGCCGAAAACCGAAAAATCAAAAAAATGTACTTTTGACTTTGAGCCGCCATCGGCTGGAAGTTGGCACCGGCACCAGTAATCAAAGGCGACGATTCGTGTGCAGAATTTTATTCTACGTACGCACAATATTTAACATTTGCCTTAGCATGTATATGTTTTGTCTTATTGGTGCTTTTCAGAGAGCCTATCAAAAAATGACGAATTTTTGACGTCACTTTACGGCGTCAAAGAAGCCAGTGACGGTCTCATCAGATCGAGCGTTAAAAATTCTATATTCTTAGCAGTCTTCCTTAAAGCAACAAATGGAGAAATAATGTCGACTATGAATAAAAAATTTTTCCTTAAGATGTTGGTGACAGACAGAAGGAGGACTCTTCCACTAAAGGTGGATTTCTACTTGAGCGACAGTCACAGCGAAGTGAGTAAAATGTGCGCTGCACGTGTTCGTCGCCGCGTAAAAAATAGTTGCAGCCCATTCAACTTTTTTGAAGGGAAATTTTTCACTGCGGCGAAAGTTTCGCTTCGCCACGACATTCACTCAAGTGGAAATTCGGCTTAAAGCGGGAGTCCACGGGAATCAAATAAAATTGAGGGATATTCAACTTCTGGACATAGTGTTAATTACATATTCTGAGCATGTTAAAATTAAAGGAGTTGAGTTACGGACGATTTCAAACTAATCTGAATGTTTTGTAGGTCCTCTAATGTTCAATAAAGTTTCTGTCAACCTTAATTGGAACATTTTTCAATAGCGATTGGGTGAACTGCCAAGTGATGATGCGCTGCATCATTTAAGTGGAAACAACGAAATGCAAAAAAAAAAAAATAAAATGATTCGATCAAAGCTGATGTACTAACTTCAGGGCAACATCAGAGTAGCTACTGCAAGTCTATTGGAAGCCAGTATTCTGTAAGTTTACAAAAATTTAGAGCAAGACGAAAGAAGAAGTTTGTTTTGATATGTGGGTGCAATAATCCTAAAATTGTACTAAGTACTTGTACTGAGGGGCCACAGAATCTCCCTTGTTGGTTTGCTCCACGCAAGGCTGTCAATCTTTGAGACAGGCATCATGATGTCATTGTAACGAAAAATTGTATCTAAGTGCGGCCAAGATTAGTTAAACGGCACGGTATGGTTTAACTCATATTGTTCGTTTACGGCTTTCGTTTCCAGTCGGTATAGCGTCAGAATTTTAGAGACAGGACTGCCATCAGACTGCAATTCATCTGTTTTCGAAAGTTGTCATCACAAACACACTTAACTGGCTATTGCTTTCTCGAAAATAAGCAGGCTTTATCCAATCGCCACAATTGCCTTCAACAACTTATTGCTTTCTGCGCGCGAGGATTTTCGTTAGAGCTGGCTGAGGAAAAACCGAATTACTTACAGACAATTGCAGAAAATGCTTGATATTGAATTATTTCAACGCTTAGTGTATGTGGGAATGAAATCAGTTTCCATCAATTCAAACTAATACACGACTTTACAGTTTCAGCTGCGGACTGCAAGAGACAACCAGTTGCCATGGAGATACGATAATTTCGAGCAAACGCAGCTGACGCTCGCTTCTGTTTACTGGGTGTTGACTAGTGAAACAGCATGCGCTCGCAATATATCGATAATTTTGTTGATATTAATTACTCTATTTGAGGAATAAAACATAACGGCGAAAAAGCAATAACTAGGCGCTAATTTATCAGTTGACTTTTAGGCTAAAACCTTCAATTCTCACGTGAAATGCAAAGCAAAAGGCTGCAGACGCTACGAGGAGATATTTTCCGCAGGAATGTCGCAGCTTTAGAAGAAATCATCTGTACTCAAAAATCAGAAATTCGCCCAGATTGAGGAATTTTTCATGAGATATGCACGTTGTAATTTTTTCATTCTTTGCGCAATGCGCATTCAACTATCATTTGAGAGCAAGCCTTTGTGTTTTGCCTTAATGCCCTTAATGTGTTAGGCATTGCTCTTATAAACATTGTTCCAATGGGAAAAGGTGTAAAGGTGTAAAGGTGTCGTTTATTTAGAGAGTGCCTGCTATGCTTCATTGCTAACAAGTATATAATTGTTTAGAACAACAGAAACTGACGAATGCTGGGTTAGGTGTCTGAAACAGGTCTTGAAATAACAACCAAGATGTGCCATCCTGAAACCTTTTTGCTTGTGCAGAGAATATTTCACGGGGAGAAACTATTTTCGCGAAAATATTTTGATGAAAAAGCTATATACTCACACAATGCAAAATACACTTTGAATCTGAATCGCGAATTTTCAGTTCACGGGAAATGGATTTACATTCACTTTTTTTCAAAAGCAAGTTTGGAAAACTTTGAGCTTTTTTTAGTCTGAAGTTCTCCCTGCGCAAGTTTCTCTCCGTAAATGCCTTGCCAAAACGTAGCACAAACATTTCCAATATTTTCAATCTATTTCTGTTTCATGCAATCCCTAATTACGTTTTCTCGCTGAATATTTCCATGCTCATGCTTAGCTTCTTTTTCTATTCTTCCATCATTTTTCTATTATTGCCTATGTGTGGCGGGAGCTGAAGGAAGGAGCTGAGGACAAATCTATAGGATTCTATGAATATAAGGTATTTTTTGTAGCACTTTTTGCTTATTATCTTCCTAACGTTTTTCCTCAGCGATTGGTCATGCAATATGCTCACTAAACTAAAAGTTTTTCTAACTACCTCCTAGAAATAGAAAGTCTAATAGAGTGAAAAAGTTTAGACTGGTTTTATATCATTAAAAACATTTCTGATAGCAGAATAAACATTCTCAAAATTTATTGTTTTGCCACAACGCAAACGTTGACTGTTCGAATCACTATGACCCTAGAGGACTCATTCTGCACTCAAGCTCTCAAAGCTTTCTAATAAGAAAATTCCAGCATATACGCCGAATTAGAACAAGAAAAATATCTTCAACTGACAATTCTTAGCTCCAACAGTTCAGGTATGTTTTCATTCATACGCATTTGCAAAAAACGTTTTTCTACCTATATTTTGGTAAGGCACTTCTCTTTTACACAGTCAAAATCTCACAATTTGCGTTCGCATCAGCCAGCGTTTGCTCCAAATGAGCTGGTCTCCATGGCAACAGGTGGCATTCCACGCAGCTTATCTGAAACCGTAAAGTTGTGCATTTAGAAACAAATACTTGCAAAAATAGCAATAGAATTAAACATGGGATCCGACTCGACCATGTGAGTAAAATGATAGGGGGAAGAGGTTTATTTTGAATATATAGTTGTAAATGTTAGCATGAACTCCAGTGGCCACAATACAGGCATTTGTAGTGGTTCAAGAATGAACTACGAACAAATTTTTTTAAGGGTAACAGAGTACTCTGACATAACTTTGCTGCATTGTATTTTACAGCATTGAATGAGAAGGCGAGTAAATTTAACGAAATAGTCGCTTGCATGCATAAGAATCGCACACCTTCAAGCATCAACATCACTGATATAGCCCAAAAGCTGAAAATTAGATACTTCCTAACTGTACAGAAGGGTCTAACAAGAGTATTTCACCAAATTTACTCATCTTGACATCCAATGCTACAAAATTTTGTCACAATGTATACTCTGTTGCCTTTCACAAGAATTCGTTCATAGTTCATTCTTGATCCACTACAAATGCCTTATTGTGGCTACTGGGGTTCATAGCTTAACATTTACAACTATTCAAAATAAACCTCTCTCTCCAAACATTTTACTCACATCGTCTAGTCTGACACCATGTTTAAATTCTATAGCAATTTTTGCAAGTATTTGTTTCTAAAATAGTTTGAATTGATGGAAAGTTTATTTCATGCTGAGCACAGTAAGCCCGTAGAATCCTCACACACAGAAAACAATAAGTCATCACAAGCAAATATTGCCTATTGGCTAAAAACTGCTCGTTGCCAAGAAAGTAATAGCCAGCTAAGCTTGCTTGTAGCAACAACTTTCGAAAACCAACAGATGACGACCTGATGGCTGCCCAGTCTCTAAAAATCTGACGCCAAACCGACAAAAAACCACAGAGGCATAAAAAATGACATGGGTCTGACCGTACCGTGCCCTTTCACCAATATTAGGCGCACTTAAAAACATTAAAAAGCAAAAATGCAATTTTTTGTTAATGACATTCCAATGCCTATTTCAACAAGATTCACAGCACTGTGCAGCGCAAATCAATAATGCTGATGTACCCACTGGGTCTAAGGTTCACTATATGTGATGCTTACCAATTTACCTGAATTGCTATTCTTGAAAATGACAAACATTGGTCAATTCTTAAAAGTTCTTGCCACTCTTTTCATTGATGTTTATGAATCTGCTCATTCATCATGTTTACAGGTAAACACCTTTGCAGAAAGACTAGGTATATTGGAACTAGGAAGCACCATTGATATTTTTGTCACTCATATAGCCTGGACTAATAGAACTCTTCTGCTAAAGTAGTAGTCTTGAAATTTGACATGCAGCTGACTTGTTTGTCAATGGCCATCAGATACCAATGGATCAGCAGACACTTTCACAATCACCCCCCAAACGATAATGATTATACAGTTGGAGAAATCCATCCCATGCTTCTTTTTAGTCAATCTGAAGTATGATAACCATGTCAAAATTGACATGGCAAACCATAGCTGCATTTATCATGATACAAGGTGAAGCTCCTAGAAATTAAAACATAACATCCTATGTGTATAAATAAAAAAAAGCTCATATTAACAACACTATTCTTTGCAGCGATGGCGAATGAGGTTTTTTTTCACCTTATTCAAGACAGCTGCCAAGTAGGGTCATGTGACTTTCCAAAAGCCAAAATTGAGATGATATACACTGATAAGTAAAAACATCACATGTGATTCATAATGCTGCAAAGACAAATCTATAGCCCAACTCGTCAGAATAGTCTGAAATATGCGATAATTATTCAGTTCTAAAGCCAATCAGTATACCTGCTCTCGTAAGTCGCTCAATTGCTTCGAAAGAGTTTGCACAAGGCCATTAGTGGCAGCCAACTGCTGTTGCAAATTATGTATCTCATCATTTTCATTCTCTGCTTCGCCGAAAGACAATGACATGCACCTCAAATGAGGAAACCAATGCAGCATTCCACTCTACAAAGGAATAAAATGGAAAACAGAAACACAAAAACAAAGCAAGAAAATATTTTCAACTATTTTTGTCTTCGTGTTCCAGAGTTGATGTTTCTGGTTCAATCTAATGACGAATTCAGGCAAAGTACTGATGGAAACTGATGCAGGTCCACCTGCCTCTGCATACATGAGAGTATCAATCTAATGATGACTATATGATCAACAAATCTTTAAATGCATCTACTAGCAGGGCCACATCCAAGATTTATTTAGGGAGACCGGTTTCCTTTTTTCATCAGGGCCAAATTGAGCCATCGCTGTCAGCTCTTGTGTTTGAAGATACAAAAGTGCTGGATGACTGAACTAATTGCTGTTCACATCTACCCTTGTTCTCAGCAAGCCCAGGAATTGCAGCAGGAGATTTTCAAATCCATCTGAGTTTGAATCAAAACCACAGACACAGCAATAAATTGCACTGGCCTGTATTTAATTACCACGCTGAAAAACAGCCTTGCTTTAATTGCAAAGAAACAATATATTGCACTTGTATCACATCTGCTTTAGCTTAGAACAAAATTACATCAGAGTTGGGTGTGTTGAGTTAACGGTTAGCATAACAAGGCCCCCCCCTAGTCTAAGATTTTTTACTGTGAAAAAACGGCTGAAGCTGTTGCTGAAAATTTCTAAACAGTAGAAGAGGTACAACAAAATGTTTAAAAAGATTTGAAAACAAAATTTTAAAGAAGTCAGAATTCTAAGACAAAAAGATTGGTAAGAGAAAAATTCTTATGACCTACAACGTTTCAGTTTATCTTTCGTTTTTTTTATCAGATGCAAAGGACCTACCTTAACAAGTTCTGTTACATAACTTTCAGGTCCAGTAAACTCTGTTGGATCTTTAACTTTGATGAGAACGATGAAAAACAGATAGTGCCACATGTTGTGTTCCTTGTTCACATGCTCCTCAAATGTTACAGTTCTGTTGTCAAACGCAGATCTTTCCAAACCTAAGCAAGACAACAACTGAAAGTTACATGTTCAACACAGCATAGAATACATAGTAAACAAGTCACATAATTAGTGGACTCACGCAAACTTAATTGAGAATCTACGCGTCATATCAAAGAAGAGAATAACACGTAAGACATAGGATTTGCACCACAGAT